>DWEM01001124.1:0-15413 GCA_018245935.1 Agara belti belti | reverse complement strand
CCGCATCAAAATCCGTTGCGTAGTTTTAAAGATTTAAGCATACATAAGGACATAGGGACAGAGAAAGCGACTTTGTTATATACTATGTAGTGATACAAGTGTATATTATACCAGTGTATTTAATGTAAAAGCTTAAACATGATAGCAAAACGAAAAAGTTAAAAATAAAAAAAAAAAAATAAAAAAACGCAAAAGTTGAAAATGAACATTTTATTAAAAGCCTTCATTGTCGAGTTATGAGTTTTAGATAGCGAAGAAATTAGTTTTTATACAGAATTAATCTAAACAGAGGGTGGTTTGAATCACATTATACAGCGTGCTCGAAAAACGAACGAGACGAAAAGATGCGAGTAATAGGCTAAAGATTGCCAGACAAAGATAGGATGGAACAAGAAAGAATTCGGTTGTTACTGTTTCAATCTTTTTATATTTCTCTTTTATGTTAGAAACGTAGCAAAATCGTAACTGGTCTGTTAGTGTAGTGGTTAAGCAACTCGACATCTCAACCGGAGGGTGTAGGTTCATTCCGTCTCCTTATTTGATATGTCTCTAACGCAATTATGTTTTAATAACTAATCTTATTTAAGTTTGAAATATGAAAATCAATATAAGGGACGTGAATAAATTGACATGTAATAGGTAAACCACTTTATACGTCATCTATGAAACAAAAACTTGCGATTGAATTAATTAGATCCAATTTTAAAAGAAATTAAAAACAAAATAGGTTCATACGTTTTGTCTATAGATTTCTGTATAACCTTCAAAAAATAGTATTTCGCGCAAGTAAAACCACGGGACGCAACGAGTTAAATAGTAAATACAAATTACACGTATTACATAATGAATGCGGTGCAATATGGAAATGTAGTAGAGAGGAATATATGCAGCAAGTTGCAATGTTGCAAGGCGAAATGAAATATTGGACAAACATAAAATGTCTAATAAAAGATATTTATTGGTTTGCATGGTAACCGACGTAATGTTGGCCAAGTATATTTTTCAATACCAGTATAGCCAGTAAATATTTTGAACTATTTACGACGTCACGTAGACTGCATGGCTAACTGGCTGTAACCCGCGGCTTTGCCTGCGTGATCAAAATAATTGTTTCGCTCACACGTTATACCGATATTGCGCTACTAACGCCATCTACCGAGCATATCTAACAAAAAACGTGCTTTCCCGTGAAAGTAAGACATTTTTCAGCAAAAAAAGTATCCTATGTCACTCTCCAACCTTTCAACTATCTCCACACCAAAAATTACATCGATCCGTTGCTCCGTTTTCACGCGAAAGCCGGACAAACAAATATACTTTCTCATTTATAATATTAGTACCTATCGATGTTAGCTATTTCGACATCAATTTTATATAATCACTGGAACGGGATTCCTTAAGATGGTTCAATTGACGGTGGCTGGAGCTGACTGTTAGAAATCGTCACGTAAGGAAAAAGCGTTATGGAACAAGCGTGACGAAACTCGTATGACAGAGGTCTCCGTACTAGCATTAGCAATAAAGCAGCTATTAATAGCTTTTTGTATACCGCGCAGGTGGAAAGGTAATAAGTGGCCGCTGCCGCCCATAAACATCTGTAGACATCTAATAGGACTTCAGGAATGGAACTGCTAGTATACAGTCTGTAGTATGTGTTAATAGGAATAGTGGTCAACTAGCGGTCTACCCCGGTCTCGCACGGTTGTACATCACCTTGCTAATCAATAATTTCCGCAGCTTACGCGATATAAAGTTGATTTTTTTACGTTTAGTTACTTTTAGTTTTAGTTACTTTCACATTTATAATATTAGTAGGGATCAGTGAATTTTAATTCTCATTGTAAGATAGTACGGGTAAATGTTAGGTTTTAATGAAAGTTCTCCGCCGCGACTAATGAGACGTTACGATCTAAGACCACAACGAGTAATATTGGTGAAATATATAAGAACACGTGTACCGACTGCAGAGATTCTTAGAGCGGTTGCACATTGTCCGATATAATAACGTTATCGGGAGGCTTCTAAGCTTCAGCTCCTTGCAAAGATCGCCTTCGAAAGCCTTCGTCTTCGCGACGTTAAGCTCCAGTTTTAAATGATGCAGTATCGGCTTCAATATATATATATATATACACGATTTATCACTTATATAGTTATTTTTATTACGACCAGACAAACAAATGTGCTAATCACATAAATGTTTGTCGTATGTGGGAGTCGAACCCACGACTTCTGGTGTACAGTCAATCTCTAACTACTCCACGACTTCTGGTGTACAGTCAATCTCTAACTACTCCACCACGAGACTAGTCAAGAAGCTTGCACGGGTCAACGCTGTTTCATGAGCTTACTCTTTCTCAGCATTATCAGTTCTGGCAAGCTCAAACACGTCTTTGAGGTTTGGTCTAATGATATCCTTGTATAGCTATGCAAGTATATATAAATTACACTTATCTGAAAACGTGACCTTGGAAAAACGTGATATCAGACCACCTTCAAACATCACGTAGGTACTACTATGAAAAACACGGTAAAATCCACAGCAGTATACATTTCCAGCAGAAATTGCAGCATGTCGAGCTTTTCGCTTTAGACAAAAGTCGTTTTGACGAGAATTCATCACACACAAGGGCATAATCTATGTGTATTGTCTTTAAACATTGAGGAAATACAAGTACATCTAAACTAACATTATAAAGAGGAAAGATTTGATTGTTTGTTAGCATTGAATAGGCTCAAAGTGCTGGACCGATTTGAAAAATTCTTTCACCATTAGAATCCTACATTATCCCCGATGAACACAGATGATAGAATATTTTCAAAAAAGTTAGGGATCCGTATGAAAACTTTCATGAAAAAAATAGCAAAAATATCGTTATATCGCTGTACGCTGCGGAAATTATTGACAATGCCGTGCGGAGCCGCGGGCCGCTAGTTCTTGGTAGATGTTATTTGTCAGTCGTCGCCTACCGGTAACGTTATTATATCGGATAATGTGTAAACGCCTTTATTGTAAATAATATTCACGAGCTTAAACCCAAATGCTTGTTTATGTTAAGACCGTATTTTTGCTTAACTTAGCCGGTGCAGTATTTTTCAGCGCTGGGTAAGTTTATGACTTGATGTAAAAATTTAAGCGTATTTCTAGGTCGTTACTAAAGTTAACTATCGTTGACTGGCGTTGCGGTCGAGTGGTTAGAGACCCTGGCTGCAAAACGGGGGGTCGTGGGTTCGATTTCCAACAACGAGAAACATTTGTGTGATGAGCAAATTACAAAAGGAATAAAATAAATAAAAATAAAAGCTGCGTGTTCTGAAATTTAGTTTCATTTTAATACAATTTAGTTCTTGTTCTTGCTCTCGTTGGCCGGTCACTTCCCGCCTCTCCCCCCCCCCCCCCCCCCCCCCCGGCCAGATCCTACTCTACACCATTACTTGTGACTTAAGGTTACAAACTAAACACATACTTTGCTTGTTTAAAATATTCTCTAAAAATATATAAATTCAACAGAGTTTGGACAGCTTTAAGGATGGCTAAAACTTGAATGGCTTTGCCCCCCCCCCTCCCCCTTATTTGGTACTTAATACAATTATAACCTAAAGATTTACATGCATTTCGTAAAGAAATGACACTCTGAAGTCATTGCGAAATTTACAGGTACACTGTTATTCAGCTAGGAAAGTTATTTTTGTCAACGAGTGTATCGAGCGCGACTATGACGTCGTATAATATTGATCCATACTTGTTATTAATGGTAGGTATTTAGCATGAATAAGTAATGTTTGTGAAAAAGCACAATACGGCAAATACCTTTCATATGTAATAAAGTAGGTACTTGTAATTGTATTCAAGTTGTGTAAGAAATACATGCTGGTAGTCTTATTTAAATATGGAACATTTTTGTCAATTTCAAAGACAACAGAATCACTTTTCAGTAAGAACTTGTCTGAATGAATCTTTGCTCTATCTCCGTCTATATCTTATCTTGATATTTGGTTCTATATTTTAAAGTCGCCGTTGAAAACGAAGAGTGGGAGAGCAGATATTTCTATCTTTATTTAGCCTATGTACATACATACATACATATACGGTTATTTGTATTTGATTTAGAAACAGTGGATGCTTGTAGCGGATACGGTATTGAACGAGGCGACTTTATCGTCAGGAGTACTAACGTGTTATTTATCGTCAGGAGGAAAAGACCTTGGCAGTACTACCTTGGTACTATATGAGTTATGATTCTTATGACCAAAAATCAGCTGGCCTGCCACTTGCCACTTAAAAAAAATTGCAATTATCACAAGTGCGTTTTTTTCAAATACGCTATCTCTATGTAATAAATATATTTTTTTGATACCCATTCTCGCGTTTCTATGGACAAGATAATGTTTATCAGGATAACGTTAAATACGCACATCGATGTTAGTCATTAAACTTGTTTATGTCGATAATGCGGCAATCTATTTTCAGCGTTGTTTTTGGAAAAATAAACTGGCCACTTACCATGTACAATGTCATTGGGTGCAAATATCCTATCAATAAATCTATCCTACTAATATGTTTTTTTGGAAATTTCTGATTTTCTGAATTTCTGATCTAAGTCGTCGAGTTTTTCGACTATTACGTACATTTTACAATCTTTGATCACAAAATGAATGCAGATACTACAGCGACAGCACAACAGTACTGCTCTAACGACAGTATAAGCGCGTCATTAAAAATGTTATTAAAAAGACGTTACTCGCAACTTGATACTATTGAGTTGGCTGACGTTAACAGACCACTAATAGTACTGACACCGTACCGCGTTAATACAACCTAATGCTTCCGAATATAACAACAAAAACAATTGAATATAACAAAAAAAAAAAAAAACAAAAACAAACAATCCAGCGGATACAGAGGTAAAACAAAACAAAACACGATAAGTATCAGTTAACGATCAACAATAATACTTACTCGTGGTATAATATGTTTGCGGTCTCAGCGACGTGGTAATAGTGTTGTTTTATAATTGTGTTGTAATCGTTGATTCGATCGGTTAACAGATGCTCATGCGCCGTCAAGTGGCAGTTGACGAGGCACACAGAGCAACCGTAGATGTTGAATCTTACACTCACTGCTCCCTTGTTACCCTAAAATATAATCGACATAAATATAATAAGGACCATTGAATATGTTCCAATCCAACTGTAACGGACACGTAAGGCTCCGTAAGTAAGTAGTTATATAATTGCAATCAAATAATGATCCACTGCGAGACTTCGCTATCTCTTGGCTATCGTTGATTCCGCTATTTTCTATTTATGTAACTTCAAAGTGGAACTATTCAACATAAACTTTTCATATCTTCTTAGCGATCAAAGACAACAGACGAGAACTCACTACACCGTGCATTTTTAGTGTGTATTTCATTCGATGTGCAATATTTAAACAAACAAATAAAATTTTAGTGTCTGTTTGTAATATTCAAATAACCGCTTTTTACTAATTGCAATTTGTATGTATACACGGTACATATACCAAAATAACATTTTTTACAATTCTTATATTTCTGTCTGTTTGTTTCGGCTAATCTCCAGAACGGCTGGACCGATTTCGACGGGCCTTTTACTGGCAGATAGCCAATGTAATAAAGAGTAACTTATGACTACTTTTATTTCAATTTAAATTTAAACGCGGACAAAATCGCGGACACAGCTAGTCGTAAATAAAAGAGTTTATAATACTAAGAGGGTACTTAATTCCTTTATATTTCACGTCATATTTCTTATAAGGAAGTTTAATACCAGTAAAGTTGATGAATTACAATAAATCATGATTTTTTTTTTTGTTTTTTGTGATAATGAAAGTCTGCCACAGTGAATGTTAAGGAAAATTCGAGCCTGGGGCTGTGCATACCAAACCAAACATTTTAAAGATAGATTTTGCATAATTGACAGTTGTTAAATAAATTATGTGACCGTATAAAAGTACAATGAACTGCAAGATTGAGCTGTATGAACTTAATTGAAAGTTTTATGGATGAGATAACTTGTAACCATTGCATTATTTTAACATTAAAATCATTTGAGAATCAATATTGCTTTAAAATTTAAATTGAATGCCGATATCAGCACATTCCTATTGGTTGGTTTCATTAAACACAATTATGCAAATTATTTTCCTCAAAAGTATTTGTTTGTAGCACATGAACGTAATTGTAGGAACAAAAACAAGTTTCTGTCCTATTGTATTATTCTCGTAACGCGTCTACAAATATAATTACCAATCTGTTTAAAGTTCAAGTATAATGGCAACACTATTAAAAAAACTGATAAAAAAAATCGAACATCAGTCTTCCTCTGTTATGTTCTAATTAGAATAGTATGTTAAGCAAAAGGTAACAGAGCTATGCAGCATGTAGCACATATTATAGAACTAATATCATCAATAAAACTTCTAATACGGGCACAATTGTGCTTAAAGAAGACCCTGGCCACTATTAATTATAACATTTTCTTTGTTACAAAAATAAAGATTTTTATTTATATTATTATGTATTATTTATCTGTAATTTCAATACAGGCCCGAACTACCGTTCATAAATTCTACAATAAATAGAAGAAAAATCTTTACTTACCCATAAACCTCCAAAACCAGTCTTGGTGTACTGAGTCTCGATATCCCTGAGATGCGTTACATGTTTCATTTGTGTGTAAACAAGGAGAATGATTCCCTGCAGTCTGACGGTGTCCACTACGATGTACCCTTGACGGCATAGGATTTTGTTGAATGTAGATGTCCATGCATCGCTGAAGAAATGGTCCATCACCATGTTTTGGGGCTGTGACTTCACTTCTTGTAAGCTGAAATTATTGTTTAAAATAATGCTAGCTGAGCTACACCTGCTCCACAACACAATCACATATAATCAGTGATTACATTATAATCTATGTATATTCAGTATAAGAGAAAATATGAATAATCAAACATTTTTCTAATAAAACCACAATATAAAGTGTAACAAAAGTTTAACTTTTTATTTAACCATTATCCCTTAAAACAAAGCACACTTATTAAGCATCTCAATTAACATGTAAGATACTTTTCAATATTCCTTCAAAGATTCTTATCTCTCATTCTGTTCTCTTTCATACTGTACTTATAATGTTACACTAAAATAAGTAACATCACTCAGTAATAGTAACTCAGTAATAGGACACAATAAGTAGTTAAACCCAAGTTTACCAAATTTGGTAATTAATACGCCAGTGTTAAATACACACTAACCCAATAACATAGAAATCCGGTAATGGTTTGTTCTTGTTAAACTGCGATGGAAAATCCAACAGTGAATTAAGATCTTGACCTGGAGACTTCGCCGCCACATTGTAGGTCACAAAATAAAACCTGTAACAGTTATCTACTTGAGTATGTACTTATATGGTTTGGTTAATTCATATCTTTATTTAATTATCAAACTTGTTTACCTTAGAGTATCCATCTATTGCGATTATAGTTTTATCCAACCTTCTTGAAAACTACAAGTTGCACAGTACCCAATTTTTTATGAAATAAATTCCCCGAGAACTAACAGACAAAGATAAGATAACATTAAACGTTCTGAACAGTAAACACACGTTCACTTCACCTCATTTTAACATCACTCACCACTCACTGCAATACAAATTGTAACTATGAAGTAGCAAAGGAAATAGACAAAATTGACAATGACAAAATCACGGTGATTTGAAGTATATTTGACGTTTTACTTGATTGACATATTGACACCGACTTGAAAGACCAAAAATTCGCGTTCTCCGACGTTCTGGTCCAATCGTAAATAACATAAATTTATTTATAACCGTTTTGATTCATTTACAAAAGATATAAAATTAAAGTATATTCTTAATATTTTGAAAAGCTTTTTTAGTTTCTTCATTAATACTATGAGTTTAATAATATATTTGGAATACAAAATTTTATGAGGCATAAAATTAGATTAGACAAAAGTGTATTTTAGTTTGACATTCAAATGTCAAATACAGAGGAATCTGTGGTTAGTAATGATTTTGGCGGGCAGCTGTTATAGTTGAAGTTTTATTTACGTGATTCGTCCATATTTACTAAATCTACGAATACTTTAATGAAAATTATATATTTTACATAGACGGTATTTATAACTGTGGTAAATTTCTCTACTAATATTTGATATTTATAAACTTCCAAGTACTACAAAGCTCTACTATGAGCGACCAAGAATATCAGGTTCTGTTACATTTCAGATATTTTTTCTTGAAATAACGCACATAGTAAGGATCTACGTTTGTGTTTTTTATTTTACTTACAGGAAATGCCGAAAACAAGGAGGTCGTTAAAAACTCTACAACACACGGCTACTGATCGCGAAAATCTAGTGGGTAGACCGTCAAAGAGTTTGAAACACCAAATAAGTTTGGATTCTCCTGTGTTAGTGTTAACTTAATACTTCATGATATATTATGGATACCAGGTATTTTTACATAACCTCTCATTTAGTATTTTCGTTTTTAGAGAAGTGGAGGTTAAGAAGAAGATTGTACAGTCTAAGGAGACTCAGGCTAATTTTACCAACAAAGTGACTGCCGATGATCTCACAAATCCCAAAGGAGCTTCTGATAGCTATTGGCAAATACTATGTGAAAAGCGTCAGTAAGTACTCTATACATTTTAAAAATCATATTTAAAGACAAATGTATAAACATCAAAGAAAAAAATACCATCCGGATCAAAACTTGGATTGTGCTTAGTATGTAAAAATCGCAAGCGCAAAGTTGAATGCCTTATTTGCAGAGTCAGAATTAAGTGCGCTACAATCTTAATATTAAAATAACTAAAGTCATTTGTAATATATTTTTTGCAGAAAGGCACTACAAGAAACCTTAGAAGAGAATTTGAAACTGCGACAAGAGATTAACGCTTTAAAAGTGGAAAATGCCAAATACAAAGCAATGCTGGAAGAGGCTAATAGCTTTATTGAAGTGATCAAAGTGAGTTTATATATAAACATAAGCTCAATATCAATACAAGCAACACATGTGTTCTATTGAAAATATTTAGATAAGGGTTATTGATGGACAAATATGATTCATAACTAAGTATATGGTTACTTTCCTAAATATTCATTATTTACCATCCATATGCACTATCCACCACTAATCTACTTTTAAACCTTTACTGGCAAATAAAATTAAGTAATTGGAAATCTACATATATTGGGTATATTCCATTAACTGTATTACTTCATTTAGTAAGTTAAAGACGTTAGACTAACAATTTTTAAATTTTCAGGAGGAACTGCAGAACACTGGCAATGATGACACAGGTATCGATGTCAATGATGTCAGCACTGCCGACGAAACAAATGATGAGGAAGCCAAGTCTGACAAAGAATCATCCAACAAGGAATAGGTCACATACAACTTCATAAAGCAACTACACCAAATTTACAGCCCCATTCGTAAATAAGTTCTATGTTAGGTGTAATTTTTCAATTATTTAAGTCTCAATTATGAAATGGAAGCCTAAGAATATTTCTTTTGAACCATAGATGCTTGTTATAACCTTTGGCATTGATAATTTAAGTGTTTCTTTACTTTAAATTCATCATATTTATTGTAACGTTTGTCATCTAAGGTAATCAATAAATATAATTTCTATCAGAACATTTGTTTTTCAACTACCTACATTACTTTATTATGTTAATGAGTATTTATGTTTTTAGCTTAATCTTCTTTATTGTCGTATTATTCTGGTGTGATTTGAAATAAATAAATATATTCATAATTTTTTTTTTATATTCATAATAACCTAAACTCCAAATTTACTGAATCACAATACATTACAATTACTAAATACCTAATGCATTTGTAATACTAATACCGTAATATTATAGAAAATTGGTTATCCTTTTTAATATTCACATTGATACTGATTAGAAGCAATGATAAGCTAGAGTTACATTACCTTTGAGCATAGGGAAATTAATATTTTTTCTTTTCCACATAGGAAAAATAACACATGTTTTTTAAAATGTATGTTGTCAATGCCAATATTGCACTAAAATAAAAATCTAAGGGTTAACAAATACAATTCTTTAAGTTTTTGTTTTTATTCTGTAATGTCACTGATAGCTATTTTTTGACATAAAACATTTTAATAACACTTTTCAGTGTTCAACGTAAATATGTTACAATCTCTTTATAATCGTTCTGTAAACAATTCTAAGTAACAATAAGCAGCTGATTAGAAAATGTGCTATAATCATTTACGAAATGTCCACAAGGTACATTGTTAAATAAAACAGCTGTTTTTAATTTATTGTTGTATTAAAAATTAGTTTTTGAATACACATACGATATTATAAAACAGGTACGGTTAAAAATTGTATTAAAACTCAATGTTTATATTAGGAATAACAAAAAACAATGGCAAGGAAACAAGCACCTTTATTTAAAGTAGATACAAGCACACTGCTGGTATATTTTAGAATTTCACTATACACAATCTCGATTGTAAGACTATGTTAAAACTTTAACAAACAATGGTAGACCAATATTGTTATGAAGTCCAGTATAAATACCGGACAATAATAATCATCACGAAGTATCTTTAGTCAGAAATGCCTTGAAATATTCCTCAAAGTTTCCTTCGTATGTCCAAGGCAGTAAATCGGGGTACAAGGTGATATCCCGTAATACATCCACATTGGCATTCAATGGCAGCACACTTCTCACTTTTTCATTGAGACATCCAGTTGCATGAATGTAATGATTGACAATTAAGTTGTAAATGAAATTGACATATTTAAAGTCCAAATTATCATTTGTACTCGGCACCCTAGGTGTGTGTGACCGTATTTGGTTCAGATATCCGGATGTTATAATAGGTACTATAAAATCTGCCTGTAAAAATAAGAGAACAGATTAAATATTTGATACCAAAAAAAAAATACAGCAGAAAACAAACAACTTTGAGATGTTCATAAAGAATATAGATGATAAGAATTTGATAACTAAGGCTAAATAAATAAGAATATTGTGTGCTCTTTGCAACAAAATGGGCTGTTTTTGCATGATAAACACACTCCAGAGACACCAACATACTGTGCAAGACTCATTTTAAACTATTCCATCGATATCAGCATAGCAGACAGTGATATAGACTGATCTTGATAGTCAACCCACACATGTCGGCAGAGACAACTGCCACTTCTAACTCTTGCGTTTTTACACATCTATGGAGCAAAATTTTATAACAATCTTCTTTGTTACACAACATTTACTCTTCACTTTTGGAGATCCTAGACTATGTTCATTATAACCAGTTAACAGCAAAGAGATTTCTATGTAACAAATTCTGTACAGCATGTAAAAGGGCAATATAATTGGAAAATACCTTTTCGAAATACTCTCTTATGAACTTCTCGGGATTTTGGTAAATTTCATCTCTCTTGTTGCTAAGTGTAACTACAGAGATGGGAGGATCATCCCAGTTACTAATACACTCTTGGATGTTCAATGCTGTATCTAGTCCATCTTCAGAATATGTAAGAAACAGGATTGGACTGTTATTTTCAATTTTTTGTCTATCAGTCTTTAACGGTGGTCTCAAGTGACCTTTATTTGGATCGTTGTTGTTGATTACATATTTTTTACTTAAAGCTGGCGGCAAATCATTGGAAAGATTTTTTGTAAAACTTATTATTTCTCTTTTTCCATTACTTTTTTTGGCACTTTGATAGCCACTGTCATCTTTGTTGAAACTCTGAGAGAGATTACAGAAGGGGTCTTCTATTGCTTTGAGTATATCATATCTTTGCATTTCAATTAATACATTTACTATTTTATCTAGAGTTGCGTTTTCATTTTGCATGAACACCTTGAGCACCATGTCACCCTGGTCACCCTTTACAGAGTTTTCAATATACTGGAAAAATAATAATAACTCGTAAGTAAAATTAAAACATTAACAAAATATCTAGTAAACTGCGCAACTGTCAATTCTAACATGCAAAGTCTATAAGGAAAAAGTTGTAAAAATTCAACAGTTATCATAACTTACATTTAAATCATCCTGGGGTATTCCTAAGCAGTAACCAAGGTCTTTCCAAGTATTTGTAGATCCCCCTAGTCTTTTAACCAGCGTCATCCATGCGTCGTAACATACAGTACCCCTCTTGGACTTCGCATTTCGATAGTACAATATACTAGTATGTAGAAAATATACTTTATCGCTAAGTGTATTTAAATCTGATAATTCTTTAGCTCTCTCTTCCTGCACTGTCTCTTCTAGTAACAATGTATCAATACTTAACGTATCCGCATTCTCGTAATCATTTAGTGAATCCCTGGAAAAATTGATAATTTTAATTTTCTCTGAAATTTTACACCAAAGAAATAAGCTTATAAGTTTAAAACATCACTTACATTATTTATTTCAGTTATTTCTAATTACTACTACCATAATATTTAAATTATACTGTATTTTTCAGTTAAGTACTTTTATAGGGAAAACCATACCAAAAAACAGTACGACCTGACAGATAGTGTTGTTGTGATAGTTTAATATTGATATGTCATTTATTAATCATAATTCATTATTACAAGAGTTTTGTTATCGATTAGAAAAAATCGATGTCTTAGCGAAAGTGTTTGTTTCTTTCTTTGTTCTTTCACGTCGAAACGGAGCATCGGACGGATGTAATTTCCGGTATGGAGATAGTTAATAAGCTGGAAGGTGACATAGGCTACTTTTTTGGGGGAAAATATCTCATTTCTTATTTCTTGCGTCACTAGGCTTATCTTACCTTTAAAGAAACAAAATTGATTCATAAGATAAGTGAATAATATACCTAGAGTGGTGCCTAATAACATATTAAATATTATCCAATTCAATTATATAATTTAAAATAACGTTGAGTTTTAGTACTCAAGCTCGTACAATTAATTACTGAAGAGAGTAATCTGCATTTATAAAATTAAATTTTATATAGGTATACAATTAAAAATAATATCTTCATACGTGGGCATAATAATCAAATATTTTTTATCTGTAGCCATAAGATAGAATGAAACGGAACAGCGAAAATGGCGGGAATTCAATATTAACAAGGAAACTTTTGTTTCAGTAGGTGGAATCGGAATTGGCAGTGTAGGGACAAAAAAGCAGGAAAATATATACCATACATAATAAATAATGGATTTTATGCTAGACAAGTAAAATACTCCTAAGTATTAAAATGAAATAAAGCTTTAGAAAATAATAGGTACGTATAATCTATTTTTTATATAATACATTTTTTCAGTCCGAGCTTTGCAGACTTTCTGGATGACGATATAATATGTAACTCGCAACCTCTTTCTTTGGCTTCTTCTCAAAATTCTAATGACAAGGATCAAGATGTTCTTCAGAATGATACATCAAGTAATACTCGGCCTCCAAAACATACAGGACAACAAGGACAATTTAGATCTATTAAAGAGATTGGTAAGCGAATAAGAATGAAGTGTCACTTGTTATTTTTTTAAATTTCAATTCTTTGTTCTAATTTATTACATATTAAGGAAACTTTATATCGTATCAAGTAGGTGTATAATTCGTAATCTTTCCAGTTTCTTAGATTAATTATTTCAAATCAGCGATGCATTTACAAAATTACACAAACGCTTTAATTTTTCATACGAGCAACTTAATTTTTAGATCCCAAATATCGCGACGTGTTTACGTATCCATATTTTAACATGGTACAGTCTCGTGTTATTGAAGATGCATTGTATTCAGGTAAAGTTTCCCCCAATCTTGTTTTTATGATTATAAAGTCTTTGTCAATAATATCATTTACACTACGCGTAAATACTTAACCACCACTCAGTATACAAAACTACATCACACAGAGTAACAATTATGAGATTTCCCAGGTACCTAAGAGATGAACGTTAATAGTTACGTTATTTTTCTCAAAAACATTACTGAAATAAAAATTACTCGATTTTTATTATTGATATTTTTTCAAGTGAAACTTAACCTCTTTGCTGACGGGGTAATCAGTTTTCGAGCGTTAAAAAATTTGAAAATCACGCTAGGAGAATATCGCCAAACCCTTGGTCGATTGTAACGTTTCACGTTTCAAGTTATTCTTCTGATACCCATAGCCGCTATATTTTTTTTGTTATTATTTATGTAGGTAAATATTCAACTTCTGTGTTGTGTTACAGACAAATCGATGGTAGTTTGCGCACCAACTGGCTCTGGTAAAACGGTTGTGTTTGAAATGGCAATTGTTCAACTGCTAATGGACATAGAAGACAGCAATTACACACAAGATTTCAAAATAATTTACAGTTATTTTCATTAATCACTATTCATTAGAAATAAAATTCGTTAAAAAAATTTCAATGGCGATAAGTAATATATAGTAAAGCTATGTGCTAGAACCCTATAGTTCGCTCAGACCAATACCTATCAACCACCGCTACGCTTATTTCTGCCGTGAAGCTGTTATTAAATCTATTAATATTTCCACAGGGGAAAAGTAGTTTCCCCACCACTAGTATACCTACTAGAACTAATCTAGAACCATCTTCGAATAGGACGGATACTAACCTGCCAACTGCAGCCGTACTATCTCATGCTAGCCGGACTGATGTTCAGTATCAGTTCTATGACCAACAATGACTAACAAATAACCTTTTAAAGCAATACCTACTAAGGAACTAAACGCTAGTAAACGTAATCTTTTGCGACTGCTACCTTCTGCACGTTCAAAATTATTACTTCAGTATTTTCTATTGTTAACACTATTCTTGAGCGACGCGTTAACCGCAAACTTTTGCCATATATTTTCGGCACTCCAATTTTAAAATGACTATTCATAAATATTATACAGTGGCTCCCGTAAAAGCGCTATGCACAGAACGATTGACGGAATGGTATCCGAAATTTACGAAGCTAGGGCTACTGTGTATCGAAGTGACCGGCGACACAGATATAGACTTTCCTCAGCTAAAACCGTACAGGTAAAGGTCAATGGTTAAATACCACCACGCTATTATTACTATACCACCACGCTAGGTCCCGACGTAGTACGCAGAAAGCACCGAGTGCCAAATATCTATGTCCTTACAAATCTGACGTGCTTCGCCTACATTCGTCATACTCCTACATACACGTCGGCTACGGAAACTCTCCTATCAGCCAGTGACCTATTTGGTCGAGATTGGAAAGTCTCGGTCTCTTTATACCCATATAACTGCTTTTGTGTCTACATAACGGTCCACGTGTATACTACCACGTGTATACTGTGACCGACCTATGACAGGGAAGATACTAACGAATACTAACTGCACTTACACTAACAAACACTAACTGGACTAATTTTACTAACAGTCCCATT
>DWEM01001123.1:0-15418 GCA_018245935.1 Agara belti belti | reverse complement strand
ATGAGAATCGGTCAAGCCGTTTCGGAGGAGTATGGCAACGAAAACTGTGACACGAGAATTTTATATATTAGATTAGATATACCATATGTCATACATGTATGTTTATCAGCTTTCCATTTAACATGGCGTAGGCATTTCATTGTCTAACTTAAAATCAGATAGCCGTGAGTGGAATTTGTCCCAATTATTATTATTAGTATATCATTTTTACTTTCTTCATTTGGAAGAGTCTATATACGATTTTAGAAAATCGTTCAATCGAAGAATGTTGGAGTATCTTTTGAAAACTTAATTAATTACAAATGTCAAGTGTCTACAAACGTTGAAATTCCTTAACTTATCATTACGTGACTATTAAAATGTTGTATTATGCATTCAACTTAAATATGCGAATTAATTGGCAACGTTATATAATAAATAAGTCAAAAGTCAAACAGACACGTGGTAGAGTAACAGAACTTTGACCGCAAATGAGATCCAGGATTTTGCAAGTTATACGAAATATGAATTAATACGATCGAAGTGTCTACTGATTAAGGCGCATTACATATGAAAAGATTCAGTCACTTTTAAAAAACTGAGCAAACATTATTTAGAATATACTTTTTTACCAAATGATGGCAGGTGGTACTATCGCGCTTTATACATGTATAAATGTGTTGCAATTAATAAAAGCTCTGCTTATATGTGTTGTATGGTAGTCAAATATATGTTTTATAGCCAAAAATGTCAAATAAAATAAATATGTATAATGTATATATTACTGTACCCCTCCCTTGAATCATAAGAAAATTGATCTCCTGAAAATAATACTTTTCTAATAAGAATTATAATAAAGTGAACAAAAATACCTATGTCCTTCCTAAGAATTCAAATCATCTGCGTAATAAATTTAATCAAACTTTGTTCTAAGACGTAATTGTAAACTTGTGTCTTAAGCTTACACGACTGAATAGAAAGACAGATCCGATTTACTTTTCCATTTATGAAACAATAAACATTAAACTGTGTGTATTCGCCTTAAATTACTTCATAATGAGCATCGGCGAACAAAATCACTACATTAGCAAAAGCAAAAGCTAGTTAATTTTATAAACTGAGAATATTACGCCATAATCTTCAATCTGCTGTCTTTTACTTTTTGACCATAAATCTCATATGACGCGTGTATCCAGTGGCGGCAGAGAGCTGTGCCCAGCGGTGAGATCTGAATTTTGAAAAGCCAAACAACATACATATCATGGAAATATTTGCATTCATTGTTACATTAAATGGCATTCAAATAAACACAAATTGTTTAGCATAAATCCGCAACCTTTTATACGCGACATTATGCTTGATGCCAGCAACAAGTGAAAGTCAACTTGTTAACACCTGAACTTGGGTCGTCTATTTCATAGGCTATCTCTTGGGTGCAATTTTGCGTATAAGGAAAAATTCGTTTATTCTCCAAATATTGAATGGTAGCCACTCTAAAGAAGATATACAGGAGAGTTTATGATAAAATAAATTAATTTTGTCTTTCTAGGAACATTAAACGATCCTGAATTGAATTATGTCCAGGGTTGGTAAATTTGTAAATACATACCATTGAAACATATTTTTTCTGAAAATGACATCAAACATTTCTAATGGAAATTGTTTCAGTTTATTTTTGCACGTAGAAAAAATTAAATTTTCGTCAGCAAATCTCCGCATGCTAAGTAGGTGTTGTATATAATAATCGTTTCCTCGAAGAAATGTACAGACAACAAAGGATTTCACTTACGTCTGTTATGTAAATGTGGGCAGTTTTAGTCAATAGAATGACTGCGGACGGATTTTGTTTCACCGCATGAATACCTATTTGTTGGGAGTGGTCTGTGCCTTACTGATGTATGAATATGTTAATATGATGAAGTCATATGACATTTTAAAGTTCTTTGTTAATATCATCGGGTGAGTCCTTAACCATAAAAATTATATTACCCAAGTTTTTTTATTTACAGTCGTCGTGTGCTCGGTGTGAATGTTGATTCATACAAATTCCACTAGATATTTCTACAAACTTGAATGGAAGAAAAAAAAACCTGTTTATTTGCGGGCTTTATTTGGCTCAGAATGATACACAATTAGGTACAATAGTAAAAGAATTAAGGAAAAAAATTCATATAAATCTACATATATGTAGATTGTCTACTATCGTTACATTCAAAATTTGTAGATATAAAAGCTTCTTTGAAAAGTATATTTAGGTACAATGATTATTTTTTTCTTTAAGTCCTTAGGCTGTTAACATAATTTATGTATTCTTGGACAAATTGCGAGCTCAAAGTATTATACCTTCTCTGCTAGCTAACCATTGGGCTAAACAAATTGATACAAAGACTGCAACCAATTGATATTTAAAAAACCTATCGATATTGTATGTTTTTAAATATTGTTTTGTACTGAACTGCTCAATCATGCATACGTAAGTATAACACTGACATAGCCTTGAACAGGTAGGTACAAAGTAGCGATTAAAAGAACATCAGTGCGAAGCTTTTTTAGTAATGTTCACGTAGCTATTTGATCCAAGTTGGTCACGTTCTCGACCGCGGATCGTTAGTCTTCATTTGCCCGAGGTCTTGAGGAACTTTAAATGCCAGGATGTCGTTGGTTAATTCAGTTATTCAGCATCGGTTACGTAAATTTCGATTAAACAAAGGACATTGTAACCATTTGTTTGAGCATATATAGGAAATACGTAGATACGTCGATCGGTAATGAGATCTGTGGACAATTTACATTAAGCTAGATATGTGTTTGAGATACTTACGTCAATACGAATTTATTTTCTAGCTAAACGAACCGTATCTATGAACTTTCACAATGAAATACGTACATGGACATATTGCTTAAAAATCACCGTTAATCCTTTTTAAAAAACTAACCGTTTTCTGACTAGTAAGCTAAAATCTTATAATGTATTTCATAATGCTCTTTTTAAATAGAAATTGAGAATTACACGCGAACATGTAATGCAGAAATGGCAGCAACCTACCGTTATAAACCTACATACGTTGTATATGTATTATACTCCAAGACGATCGGTGTAAGTGTTGGTAGGTGTCGAGAGGTAATCGAGTTATGAAGAACATAAGTATGCTATGTGAAGTTTATGGCGATGCGATGGTCGCGCGACCTTGACACGTCGCAGGGAAAGTGAACAGACCGGTTGTTGAGTAAGAGGTCGGCGTCTGTCGGACTTCATCTGTTTAGAAGAGGAACGCGTTATCAGTCGCGATCTGTCGCCTGAATAGAGATATTTTGTGGTCGTTACGATACATTGATTGCCGATACATGAGGTAGTTATTGAACAACAAGTGCTGATCTAAAAAGAGATCTATTGGCTTGATTTAATGCCTCATATAGCGTTTTAAAATAATAACAATTTTTTTTTATTGTATATATTGACATTATTACAATGTGTGTAATGTATATATTTAGATATTATTGTATATTTAGGAACATGCCCGTTTCTATTAAATGTTAGTATACTTATGACAATTACGTACTTATTTAATTAGTGTTGAATTATTACCTTATTTACTTGCTTTGGTATAAATAGAAATAACCGAATAATATCAACATTTGTTTTATTATGAACTAGTCATGCCATTATAACAATTTGCAAATAACTTAAAGCTATTCAATACATTATAATCCTAGATAACATATTTTTGTAACTTTTTTGTGTTTATATTTAAACAAAGTATTAGTTTAGTTTAATCTTTGAGCCTCATTGTGACGGGTATGTAGAGTATTATATCATATCTTTGTCTATGGAATATTTCATTTACTTATTTTTAAATTCCCTTGCGTCGGGGCTCTGAGTAGGTAATGTGGCTAAGTAGTCTAATGCTTTCTGGATGTCTTGGGGAATTGGCGGTGAAGTAGGGAGATGAGCGCCTTGCGGCTGGAAGCCGTTTTCATCGGCTAGATACTGCAGACTTATCACCTGGAAACATTAATAGTAAACAAATCATTTAGCGCCTTTCATTCAATTAAATATTTTTGTAACAATAATTGGTCACTACGGCATAGGGACTAGCTATAACATATGTATATTTGTACTAAGATAATTTCGATTTAATTATTTTATACAAGAAATATAGACACGTTGTTTCAAAACTTTACATTATAATTGTATTAATGACTGAAATATACATATAAAAACAGTTTATTTTAATTTTTTGCCGTGTGTTTGTAATCGGTACCTTCTTTTATGAGTGAAGAAATGCTTCGAAAATTGTATTGTAACCTATTTACTTTACAAAGATAGATGGTGATGGATAATTATTATAATAAATAACCGTAAACGTTTTACACACTTTTCTTATGTCCCAAAAATTCCAAGTGACCCACTTACACTTTGAATACGAAATAGTCGGTCGCAATTATAGTACATTGAAAATTAAGGTAGTACACTTCTTTCGGTCTCTACGAACAACTCTCTTCAGACTAAAAATCAGTAAAAATCACTTCTGCTTAACTGCAGAAAAATTCGGCACCTTACCTTAAACTTCGCGAAAGAAGTAAATTTTAATATTTTCCCTAAAAATCAATATTGAATGACATCTAATGTCTTTGCAAGTATTCGCTTACGGACGTAAATTTCTTTTTATAACCACTTCTTCTTATCTACAGCAATTTATTTTGTTTCTGCGTATTATGACCTTACATTTGTCTATGAATAGAGATTTAACATAAATTAACAAAACATCCTAGACGTGTGAACTTTATTGAAGGTCAAGTTTATTCAACTTTTTGCTTAAACACCCATCTACTAAGTACCAGTTTATTTACATTTGCGTATTGTAGCCATCACTATATCTTCCATATTTTTTATATTCTTTAATCAATATCAAAACTAATATTTGTACGTCTTGTTTAGTGATATGAATTTCATACAAAAAACACCTTTACAAACAAGAAGCAATGTAAGTAAAGCGCCAGTCATTTCAGTCTAATGAACTGTCACAAGTCACTCGTATCACACTATCACTATTGTTGATTTAGTTATTTACATACACTTAACTTCTGCTTTAGAATTGTGGGGTGTTGTGTTATTTCTAACTATTTTCTAGTGTGAAATACTTCCCCTTTGACTTTTTTGGTAAACTAAGGATTGTCATTTATTACTTAAATTATCGTTTCATGAACAATGTCACAATAATCGTCCTATCGTGGTGGGAAGATTAATTTGTATATATGTAATACAAGATCTTATGTTCCAAACTAGAGCTTATATTTGGTTTAAATTCATTTTTTATTTCTCAATATATGTAATATGTAATATGTTGGATGAAATCGAATGTTAGCTAATTAAACATTGGACATAAAACATTATTCCGACCAACAATTAACCATAGCAAAATCTAAAAATTTTGTTATACGGAATTTTATTGTAATTAAATATTAAGTTTAGGTAAGTACATGATAGTTGCGCCAAAAATGTAGCGTATTGTAAGTTGGAAACGTTTAATGAGTCACTTACAACAAGCAGGCGTATTTTAAGTTTAGAGGAAAATAAATATTTAAGTTTCATAGATGTAAAAAAATCACTCTGTTTTATAAAAATAATCAATAATCTCCATGTAACCTAGCCGAGTTTCAAAGTGATATATGGGTATAATCCAATCCAACCGATTTAAAGTTACTCGTGCAATAGCTACACAGTATTAGAGAAGGATTGCCGTACCTGTCCATCAGGCGCCGTATACTGATACTGTCCATGCGCACTTGGAACCTCTTGATCTGGCACACCCTGATTTTTAATGAATCCTTGTTCTTCGGCCGCTATCCCATTACCAGTTTCATAACTATAAATATACTAAAAGTTAACACAAAAACATTCTGCTATTCATGCTATTCTGTTATGTTAGGCACATTTCTCTTTTCATAGTTTTCAAATATTATGGTGGCTAATGAATATTTAAAAATTTTACAAACAAGATTTTTTTTCCTAATTTAAGAAAAAGATCATAATAAGATAGTTTTTTCCTACAATACTCGTACATTCATCGAAACAACATGAATATTCATTAAAATTTTCTTATTCTTGGAGAGTATAAATATTTTGCCTAGTGAACAGATTTACTGCTTTACCTTTAAAAGTCTTACTTTAATTTAGATACATGACTAAATTTCCTTAATGTCGATAGTGAAAATATACTTACACGGTGTATTTGTCTGTATTACTGCATCAAATTACCCTTTATGTTTTCGAATGTAGTTTGTAGTTCTAAATAAGGTTTTTATTAATATTATAACTAACATTGAAGTTGAACAAGTGCATGCATTACTCGGGTACGGGTTAGACAACCATACTAGGGTTACTCTTTCTTTGTCAGTTACCGGTATGATTAGAAAATATTGTTTAAAGTTACAATTATTTGGGTGGATTGTTAAAAATCGAGAGGAAACAAAGTTGGCGCTATACATAAGTATACACACATATACACTCTGCATTTGGTGTATTCGATTTATACTAACTTCCACTTATAAGATCCATCAGGATTGATGATTTGTTCCTGTCGGATTATAGGGATGGGTTCTGTTGTATACGCTTGTTGTTGTTGTTGTTGTTGCTGCTGCTGTTGGTACTGGAAGGGCTGGAAACCGATGTCCCCCAGCACCATACCGATGATACACGCCAAGGCTAGCTGGGAGAGGTAAATTTTTATGTGAAAGTTTTTTTAATGATGTACTAACATTTATTTATTAATTTAAGAAAATTTATGACTAATAAATATGCCAAGCTTCTCTAAAATGTAATTTTTTTTCAAAATAGTATGGCTCTTGTTGTCCTCAGATGCATATGATATGATGTTACACTAGTAGTATACCTACCTACGCCAAAGCTACCTTGTCGTCAGCTGACGTAAAATAAAAATTGAGCAGAATGTCAAGATATATTCTCTCCAAGAACGTACGGGACCTATGCATATGAACAAGAAACCATCACACTAATCGAAAATCTGCTCATGTTTATCTTTGAGCGTCTGATAATAAACAACAAGTTTTCTCTTTGAATGCTATCATACTTCATACAGTCAACTTTGTCGATCTCGATTTAATAACCCTAAGACCGCCTTCAGTTGTTAGAAACAAACGCAATTGTTTTTTTTGATTATTTATTGAGGAAAGGGACTGCTGGTCTTAAGTAAAACCGTAGAGATAGCTACATTTCTTTTCACATATGTAAAGTGTGGATATCCAATATTACTTTGGTAAAGGCAACAGTAACAGTGATAGACTAGTGGTTTGAAATTCTCATCACTCTTGGTAACATGTGGCTTGACATGATTACTTACTTAGTTTATACATATAAATATTATATACTTAAAACCTACTTTATTTTGTTATCTTTTACTGGATACACGTATGAATGAAATAGTTCGAAGTCTGGTCGCTGTAAGAATTCTGCTGCTTTATTACTCAGCCTGAGAAAACTTGTATTATGTACATATATAATAAAACATTTAACTAGATGGTTATTAAATATTTTTAATTTCGATTTAAAATTTTGCACAGTCCTATCCAACATTATGTGACGTCATTAGTTGTAAACAAACGAAGAAACTAAAGATATATCACCGACACAAACTATACGACTTTTGTGTGTGTATACATAGAATTGACGTCACACTATATATTGGTACCTGTGACTTTTTAAAGTCACGTAAGATTAAAAAGTTTAAATAGCCTATTCCATTTGTTACAAAAAGACTTCAATGGAAAAGGACATTTAACTTTTAATGAAATGAAATGATATACTTACAATGCACTTCATGTTGAATAAGTTGCACTTGCAAGCCAGAACTTATGAAAAGTAGGGAACAGAATGATGCACTGCGATTTAACCCCCCGTATTTATACGAAAAGTTTTGTGTCAATTACGTATGACATGACGCGATGTAGACACGTACTTTATGATCTCTTCTCACAAAGGATAGGCAGCGCGGTGAGTCCCTTTGACTCGATGCATATGGGCATACGACAACAGAGCATGAGACATAAATTTGTAAAAATAATATTCATACCGTCGCTCATTTATGAAACTGGACAGAAATTTACCTCCGCCCTGCCCAAGTTCATTTTCAATAAACCTCTACGTATCGTCCATTCTTTACGAATGCAATTTTAATTATTATCTATATTTCATTCGCTGAGAATTGACAAAAGTAAGCCAAGAGTACCTTTATAAATAATTTAAAGACAATAACTTACAGGATGTCGGACAATATTCTCTAATATTTCGCCAGCTCAATGATTGAGTATTAAAATTAAAATTTGAAGAAATTTTTGTAACGCTTTTTATTATAATCATCATCTTTACGCATGTAATCGTAGAGCTTACTACATAATTACGAATAATTAGGATTTAGTTGCGCCATGCACGTATGTGACTCGTGCAATTAGTGTTCCGCAGGTGTCTTTTACTATATTTTTTAACATATTAAAGTTCCTAGCTCCACAAACTTGCTATCCGTGCCTTTTTCAATTTATGATGTTTTTAGCAATTTGTAGCTTTTTTTTCCACTGTCTCCATTCATCCTTGTTTGTCACTTAGTAAATTTTTTTCCTATATACACTACTATTGTCGATTGATCTTTCAATATTAGAATCCTATAGCCCTATAAATAGTATAAACATCATAAGAGATAGAGTTTGTCCGACTCTTCCATTGCTAATGCCCACGTAAGTGCATTTATTTAAATATTATCTGATTAGAAAACTTGCAACCACATATTTTATTTAGGACCTAACTAAACATTGAGTTCTTACTGTGCTATGTTCATTTCGGAACCCTAAAAATGGGATGTAAGCGAATGTCAAAAATTATGACGTAAAATTTGCAGATTTAACCTTAAGTCGCAGGCGCATCAGTGCGGGCAGATCTCACAAACCAGTTGCAAGCATGCGAGTGTGACACACTTCAACAAGGTTTTTTAATACAAAAATTTATTGGTCTTGCCTCATCGAGTATACGTACAAAAAATAGTGCCCTTGAGATTTATTTTATATATTAGCAGTTCCAAGTATGAAATACACAGTTTTGATCAAAAGTTAATTAGAAAATAATCTAGATAACTACCAATCAATGGAGACTGCGACCTGACGACGCTTATGTAGGAACTTTTCTCAACCTATGCTAGTGGTCGCATACTTTTCTCTCATCTTAGGTTGTTAACGTTTTGTTTTTTCGAAACAGAATAAGCAAATATACAAGGTATTATTACTTGGTTTGATTTTGATTCATACATTTCAAGAATGGTACACATTTAAGGAAGGTTTATAGTTTTTTCTTAAATTTTACGTACTTTTATGTGTTTATTCTGTGGTTAATAAAAATCAAGCTTTATTTAATAATTGAATATATTAATATCTATACATTTAACATTCCATATCTATAAAAGCAGACGTGTGGTTACAGGTGATGAGTTAAGCAGTTTCTTTTTTCGGCACTTCTTTGGCCTCTTTATTCGGTGCCCAAGGTCGAAAAGGGTTATATAAATTGTATTGAGGGTTATAAGGATATCTAGGATCATAAGGTCGGGGATTAAGTAGGGGATTATTGTATTGACCGTGGTAGGGATTGCGATAATTGTGATGATTATAAGGATTGTAAAGGGGATTGTATATTCCGTTAGGATCCTTCACTCCAGCTGCAGTGACAGGTGCGACACCTTTGCCGTCCGCTGGAATATGGACACCAGATGGTCTGAAACCTGTAAAACAAATTTTTATTAACTACATAGCTAACAGTTATTAACAGTCATAAGATCTGTTTTGAAGTTCTGTTCTGTTCTATTGTATAAACAAGTATACTTTATGTTATGAACAACTGTTTGTTATTATAACTCCATTCTTAAATTTGAGTAGAGCAATTGTTATAGGTACATAATTAGCTAGAAATGAAATATGTTTACCATATCGATCTTTGAAAGTGTTTGTCTAAATCTCAGTAGCGATGTGTATCTTACATAAATAGTTATAGACGAGTAACTCTTACCATTTTCGTCGGCGACGTAGTTAACTTGAATTGGTGTTCCTTCAGGAGATATGTACGCGAAGCTACCTTCGACGACCTGCCAAAAAATTAAAGTGCATATTTATATATATTTTATAATAATTAATTTCACAGAATTTACCTCAAACTGTTATATAATGTACTGAAATGATCACATAGATATGCTTATAATGAGAAGTGGCTTCAACCTAAAACTTTAGATATTAAATACGTTTAATACATTCATACAGCCAAATTGGCCACACCAATGTCCTGGTGTTACTAGAATAACTGTCGTTAATTATTATTAAAAATAATAATGTCCAAAGCACATGGCGATACAATAAAACATTTTTTTTATCAGCAGCTGAAACACTTAAGGCAAACCTAGCTACCTGGCAATCACCATTTACTGCGAACCTAAGAGTCACACCTATCGCAACATTACGTACAACGTATAGACCTAAAACAGGCACACGAAGTTCGTAGTGCCGATTGAAGTTTCGAGCTTACATCTATCACATACGACGGCTTTCGATAAAAAATAAAATTGATTTGAAAACAAACAATCTATAACTTTAAGCCCATTTGAACTCTTAACGTCAGATATTTAATAAATACCATATAAAATGACATAAATCCAAATCCTGTGTTATGAGTTTATGAAAAAAAATTATACACAAAACGTCTGTTTGGCAAATTTGAACTTTCTAGGTCACTTGGAACTGGGTTATAGTTTTTGGCTATAGATCAGTCACTGATAAAATTGACGATTTTTGGACGTTAATATCTAAATAACTGTTTGAGATGTGCATATGAATATTGGAACATGTATTTATCTCGCGAGTCTCAATATATAAGGCAAATTTAACATGTTTGTATGAGATATGTAGTTTCTGAGTTATGAGGGGGTCAAAAGTGGCTCCAAATTGTTCGTGTAATATTATACATGGTGCTGCTCGCCATTCTGTTAGCTTGAAATTGGCTTGACACGCTTCTGCGTGTCTAGTTTAATATTAAAAAAAATAATAATTCCATCCAACTATTAAATGTGAAATACTCCTACGGCCTTCGTATGTAAGGAACGTCGAACTTCATCTTCTTCTTGTATTTTTAAAGAAGATTTTAATGTAGCATTACGCTGATATGTAGGTTACATTAATTATTTAACAGCTAAAATATTGTTATTGAGAACAGTTGTAATAAGTTTAACAAACCTGCGTCCCTTGTGGTTCACCGTTGTTATCAATGTACGCATCTTTCAAAAATCCGCTCTCTTGGGCCTGCTTGCCGTCAGCTGTCGAAAAACTGAAATATAACAAATATGGCATGAAGAAAATACAGATTAATGATATAAATAAATAATCTGACAAAATTTGATGACATGCAAATGTTACCTGTATGAATAACTATTATCAAGCCCACGCTCGTTGGAATACGTTAGAATAGGCACGGCTGCTCCACCATTGTAGTATTGGTTACTGTATCCAGGTATCAAAGGGTTGCGGCCTGCTACGTAAGGGTATAAACCAGATGCAGGATTAACCGGACTGACAGGAGGCACGACACCCGGTAGATGTCCATAAGGCCTTAAATCAGGCCTGTACGGTAGTGATTCGCCTTTTACCAGAACACACAGCAGAACACTGCTGAATAAACGAAGCATCTGAAATTGTTATAACAGAAAAGCAATCAATATAAGTAATGATGATAAATATTTATTCTGAAATAAAAATGAAAAATATGTAGCTGAAACTCGTAGTCTTCTAGCGAGACGGTTTATAATAACTTCAGAGAATAACTACGGGCCTATAGTATTTACAAAGCGTCTTATCTCTCTTCTTAAAAAAAGAGAATCACAAAACTCTTATTCCACGCGTTTGTAGTTCGGCACAGCGGCAGGTCAAGGTATCTTATGGATCGAGATCGTCTCGTCGAGAACAAGGCGGAGTATAGTTGACCGACCATATAAGTCCTCGAATTCGGTAATAATCTCTAGCTTTGACAACTACAGTTCTGCCATTTGATGTTGTGAATTTCGTCAGATGGTTCCTTACTAATTGCTGAGTGGATATTTTGGACCATATGTTTTGTTCAATTACGCGCGTATTTGAGCTCTATAAGTCATGCTGTACCATCTCCACAATTTGCTTGTTTAGGTTTGACCTTTCTGAGAAAGGGGCCTCGACAGTTACCCGTCTTTTCCCAAAAGCTGTAGGGTCTCATCCGAGAGTCTTGGGTGGGAATCACACTTACAACCTCCGATATAGCAGTCGGGGTCTCTAAACACTTGATCACGAGGCCAGTCAAATTATCGGGGCTGTATCTCGTCCACTTCATATAGGGCTTCTTCTTAAAGAAAGAGCTCATTAAGAAGAGTCCCTGCTTCTCTGGAAAGTTGACAAACATTTGCCCCTATGATTTCTGCATCCATAAACATGTGGGCCCACCCTAAATTAGTCGCGAAGTCCCAGACAAAAAACAACGTCGAAGTGAGGCTTCATGCTGTTGTGCCAGGCCTTAGATATGCCTCTGTACACATCCTTCACTTCATCATCCGATTGCGCCGAGGTCGATGCGTACGCCTGAATAATCTTCAACCTATATCGTTTGGATGGTCGAAGAATTAGGTATGCACACCCGAGAATTCTGCCATATTCTGTCGTAGATGTTTTTGCCCGTAATTCCCATACTGAGCATGCAGGTTGGAGATCATAGGGCACAGCTTCTCACAACATCATCGTTGCTGCTCGTCGGCGCCCATAGGAATTAGCTGTGCCAGGACAGGGGTAGGGGAGGTTGGCTCGGGCTCCGAATGATATCTACTGGAACCTTTTACACCACTTAAATCAGTTGGATCAAGAAATAGTAATCGAATTAACTTTTTACTTATTATTAATACCAAATTATTGATTAATCTGAAATAAAATGTTTCTGCTTTTATACAGATTATGTAAATCATTGCTTAACAAATAACTTGATAGCCAGAGTTCAATGGCTATTGTAAAATAAACAAGAATCTCTAAACAATAGCCTAAATTAGATGACCAAGTAAGAAAGTAATTAAGTATTGTCCTTTTTAAACTTTATCTCTACAGTGTTCTAATTAACTAAGCAAATTTTACCGAATCAAAATGCAAAAAAGATAGGGTAACATTTACAATAATATGTCAATGTATGTATTGTCCTTCAAATTGCTACTTGTAATTTAAAACACATTTTTAAACCATTATGCTGTACCATAATCATACGTATTTTTATGGGTGTATTTAAGTAGGTACCTAAAATTATATTACCTTTATTAGCTTGTTGTTCAAATCCGACCGCACTGCTTGTACTCAGTTTGCTACTGTTTGCGTGGGATCCAAATATTCCATTTATAGGCAGCAGGGTTGCTTTGTGCTAATATTTTTTGTTATGCCATCACTCAAACGTGAGTGTTACACACGTCCCTCTTACCTTACAACCGCTATTAACCGTGTTATACTCATATCCGCCAATGATCGTAAAGCACGAAGAGACCATTTAGCAATTTCAACCCAAAATTACAGTAAATGTTACATGCTACGATACACAGATATTACCCGCCCAATTATAGGCAGTTTCAACTACATATATTGCAATACTCAAGTTTACGCGTTTTGTGAAGATATTAACTATCGTCATTATAATTTCATATTTCCATCGGCTTGTTCTTGTCAGACAGACTTCTGCTGTTCATGAATATACAAAAACGAAATGTTTTAAATACCTCTGTAACTTTTTAATTTGAAGAACTGATTTAAAGTTTGTTAGAAGTAAACGATTAAGATTCTTACCGAAATTACAACAGTTCCTGATAAATAAATGGAATAATAAGGTAATGTACGTTTTTAATGTTACGGGTATAGTAATACAAAGTAGGAGGAATAAATATTGTACCTTATAAAGTAAACCAAGCTTAAGTAGGACTATGAAAAGAACTAATAGGTAATTTAAGGTAAAGTAAGAATTAAGTCAAATTATTATTCGTGGGTAATAAATGTACCAATTGATGAAGGATTTATAAGAACAGGACTCCTAGTAGGTATACATTATTTTAGTTAGTAAGAGGCAGTAAACGTGCAATTTATGTTCATCAGCATCTTGGCTATTAGCAATACGTTACAGTTAATCATTAATCATTAACACTGCTATCATTTCACGATTGCTCTCGAGTCTTCGTCTTCGCCCAGAGTGAGAAAATTTAAAAACGCCTTAAAGATAATCAAAATGGAAAACTTTAAGTAGGCCTGTTTTTTAACACAAAGAATATCACTACTAAAACGTTTCAATTAAAAAATATACACAGCCAGTGTTGAAAATATTAAAGACCTTAGTTAATATCGGTTAAAAGTGTAGGCTATTTTTCAAACCTCGTTACCTCCTAACGATCCTATTTACCAGAGTAGCTGCTCCTGCACTACTGCATACGCTTAAAAATTATGATTGACACCAAACTCATGGAAATCACTGAACGATAAAATGAGAACGTATCACGACAAACACCTAAATCGACTTATTTCTTAAGCTTATAATATCGCAAATTAATCGCTTATAACATCGTATAAAACAAAGTAGCTTCTCACTGCCCCTACGTTTAGATCTTTCAAACTACAGAACGGATTTTAATGCGGTTTTCATCAATACACAGACTGATTCAAGAGGGTGTTTGTTATGTATAATACATCCGTATGTCTGTTACTCTTACTCGGTTGAACCACTTGGCCGCTTTTATAAAATTTCGTATGGGGATAGCTCGAAGCCTGGAAATGAACATAGGATATTTTTACCACCATATTTTACTACTGATTCGAAATCTACGCGGATAACAGAAACATTCTAATGCACTTTATATCCAATTCACGTCTGCGACGTCCAAGAATTAAAAACAATTTCAGTTTTTTTATATTAAGAAAATGGCAAACAAGCAAGCAGCAGTCTCAACGACGGCTGACGCCCATGGACATCTGCAACCAATCCCTAATAAAACCGCTAGTAATAGTACATATACGAACATAACATTTTTTACAATTTTTGTCTGTCTGTCTGTTTGTTCCGGCTAATCTCTGGAATGGCTAGACCGGTTTTGACGGGACTTTCACTGGCAGATAGCTGATTTAATAAGGAGTGACTTAGGATACTGTTATTTTAGAATTATAGAAACAATTTTTTTTTTGTTATATTTAAAGGCGGACGAAGTCGCGGGCAGACTTAGTAAGTAATATACACATTTTTTCATAAATTTTGTTACTTACTTTTATTTCGACTTTTTTTTTCGATACTTTTGTTGGTCCACTGCTGGACCGGGTCTCCTCTCATAGTGAGAGGGATTTAGGCCATAGTCCACCACGCTGGCCA
>DWEM01001122.1:0-15419 GCA_018245935.1 Agara belti belti | reverse complement strand
CAAAATTTGAAACTCCTAGCACTTGTAGTTTCTGAGATTTCGTGATGAGTGAGTGACCTTTCGCTTTTATATATATATAGATAGATAGGATCGGAAGTCGCTTACAGAGGCTAATCATTGCAATCAAGTTACCGAATGGACGTGTTGCAGCGACATGAGCGAGCCGGAGCGCTGTTTCCGTCTCAGCCACTCCGCCTCGTCCTTCTTCATGAGGAACTTCTCGCCGACGTTCCACAGCTCGGTGGTGAGCGCGCGGATGTGTTCCTCGTACGCGCGGCTCGACTCCTCCAGCTGGTCGCGGGCCTTCTGCAAATCGTTCTCCAGAGACACTATCTCCTCTCGCTGCTTCTCCTTGAAAATGCCGATCTGCTCCTGGTATAGTTGTTTCTGTGAACGGAAATACGAGTAGCTGCGTCATGTATATGCATATTAAATGGCATTCAGCATGCAAAAGCGGTAAAAGATACGGAACCATGCCGATAATGGATTGCATGCTCATGCAGAAATATCCAAAACTTTATATTACCTTTTGATGATACTGTAAGCTCGCTTCCATATAAGCCAATAAAATCAAATGCATTCTACACTACACGCGATTAATTTTATGTTTTAATGAACACCAACATTAAAATTTATTAAAATGAAACAAGAGTATCCATTAAAACATACTTTATTGAATAAATAAATCGACTTAACAAGTCAAGTCTTGACTGCAGTAACAAATAACAAAGTAACGGGAAGCCACACCACTCAATAATCCATCTGCAGGTAAAACCACCACACAATCTGATAGACTAACACCAAGAACAGTATGGGTAGGGTACTGACCATTTTGGCTTTCATCCTGTTCAGCTTGTCCTCGTACTCGGCCCGGACCTCCATCACCGTGGCGCTCTGCGCATCTTTCGCGCCGTCGCCCTTCTGCGCACGCGCCACTTCCTCCAGCAGCTTGCAGAAGTGCGACTCCAGCTCGTCGAACTGGATCTCCAGACTCGCGTTCTGGAAGGTGCTGGAGGACATCGAGGCGCGCTCGTCGCTCGCGGCGAACGCCTGCTTGATCTTCTCGACGGATATAGCCCGCGCCACGCAGCGCTCCACCCAGCGTTCAAAGTTCATCGCGCACTCCGTCAAGTCCTGCATGACACTAGCGTAGTCCCTTTGAAGTTTGCACATCGCCGCGTCCGTTATCTGACCGTCCAGACTCAGTATTTCTCGTCTCACCGTCCGCTGCAACGACACCACCCTGCTCATTTTCTGCGCGTACAGCTCCTTCACGGTGTTGAAAGTCTTTATGCTAACGGACAGTTCGGTCAAAAATTTCTTCATGTTAATTATCTCAGACTCGTTTATTCTGTTCACTTCGCTCAGTCTGTCCCTTTCCTTTTGGAGCGCGAGCTGCCTCTCGGAGCACCGTCTCAGGTGCCTGTCAGTGGTGTCCAGGAAATTCTCGAGATCCTCCATCGTGACCGTCCCAGCGGTCAAAGTGCGCCTCAGCTCGTTGTCGCAGTTGGCCGAATTCCCGAAGTTGGTCAACTCCTTCAACACCGTGTTCGATTTAATTTCAGCGATCCTCTTCAGAATCATCGCCTGATATTTCGCCGAGACTTTGATTATTTGGCTCGCTCGATTTTCAGTCACGCTCATTTTTGTCAATTGCTTTTTGAGATCCGCAATTTCTTCGTTCTTCTGATGGACAATTTTCTTGAGCTGATTGGACAATTGTTCGCAGTTTTCTGTGCTACTTTCGAGATCCTTTCTGACGTCTAGAAGGTTTACTTCCGATTCGGCCATTAGAGACTTTAGGTATGTGATGTCACTTTGAAGAGATGTGATGGTCCTATTTCTGTCCTGCAATATTTTCTCCAAGTCCGATATTGTCTTATAACTCTCCAAAGATGAATGTGAATGATCTGTGGGAGTGTTATCTACCTGCTGGTATTTGTCACGGGCGTCGACACCTTGGCACGCACTTTTGGCACTTGATTTTTCTTGGCTTGCGACGGCAACTAAAAAGTGTCATAAAGAAAACTATTACAAAGATAGAAGGCTGTCTGATAACGACTTACATAAATAATACCTAAGAATAATTGTACTGCTAGAATACAATTTAAAGTATTGTTTATAAATTTGTATTCACAAATTTAATTTCTATCAAACCCTAACCCTTTAACGATAAATCACTTACATGATTCTTTAATGGCCAGTGTTTTCTTCAGTATTTCATTTTCCTTTCTTAAAAGTTTAACAGAATCTGTTTCACTTCTGGTGACATCTTCTAACATTTGTCTCAGCTCGTATACAGCGGCCGCTTTCGATTCTGCCTCTTTCAAACATTTCTCCCTTTCTTCAATAAGCTCCTTACGAAGGTTACTTATAATGTTGTCTTTCTCTTGTCGCAATTTCGCCATCAGGTCATCTCGATCTCTCAAATTCTTCTCAGACGTCTCTAATAATTGTTTAACCTCTACTCTTAATAGCTTGATTTCCCGCTGTCTATTCTCCAACTCTTGTTCGGCTTTCGACTGGTACTCTTGTAAAATTTCACATTTGTTTCGAAGATTCAGATGCTCGTTATTATTGTCGTCTTGCATTAATTTATTTTGCTGTTTCTCATACATCAAAAGTGACTCCAATTTGATAATCTCTGGAAACGAAACAAAGATAGACCCATGAAATTTTATACAGTGATTGTGATGTCCCTAGACGTACTATTTTGTGTACAATATAAAACTGTTCAATACTTGCTTACTTAATTTACTCATTCAATTTATGACCATAAATAAAATAAAACTCTTTTAATGGAACTTACCAGTTTTTTTCACCTCTAATTCATCAAGTATTTTCTGGTAACCGTGCTTCAATTGTTCAAACTCCATTTCCATCTGTGCATTTGCTTGTAATTTTGCCTGCATTTCCTCCAATTTTGTAATACATTCAGTGTTCTCAAATCCCAATTTCTTATTTTGTTGCTCAATATTAAGGATATGTTCTTTTAGATCTTTTAATATTGTCTGTGTTTCATTACCATTCTTAACTTCCTCTTGTAATAAAGATTCTAAATTTCTATTTTGTTCACATTTCTCGTTAAACTCTTTCTTTAATTTCTCTAATTGATCTGTTAGTTCTACTTCTATTGAATCTTTTTGAATTTTCCAAACATTGCTTTTTGCCTCTAATATAGTTACATCTTAAAGAAAGAAAAAATTAAGTTATCAAAAGTACATTTTGCTCAACAAAAAACCAACTAAGACTGGGGATTGAAACTTTTTATTTTGAACAAGCTTATTGAAACATAAAATAAATTGCTCTATTGCCATACTCGGACTTCTCTGTGATACACTTTAAACTAAATTATGTAGATATATATAACCATAAAGGTAATTACCATTCTTAAACTGTACAAGAAGTTCATTCAATCGCTTGGTTTCATCAGTCAATGTTGAAATGGTTTCTTCTCTTAATTGTATATCAAGCTTCAACTTGGAAACATCATCATTAAAGCATTGAACTTGAGATGTTATGTTTTTCTCTAATTCAGCTTTTTCTTCTTTCAAGATAGAAAGTTTGTTAAGTACAGTTTCTACGGCTAATTCTTTCTCTTTAAGTTTCTGTTCAGAATTCTTCTTTTCGCTATCAAGTAGACTTTGTAAGGATGTATTTTCTTCTTGTAAAATCTCATTTGTTTTTAAGTGTTCAACGATGATGTTATTTAGGCTTACTTTTTGATCCTCCATTATGGATTCAGTGATTGTGACCATATTTTTAAGAACAAGCCTTTCAGACTCAAAATCGCTGTGCATTTTCTCTTTATCATATCTCAGAGATTGTACTTCCTCCTCCAAAGACTTTATCACTATAATCAAATAAGTATTTAGAAAGAGTTAAGGAAAATTTAAAATTGTCCTAATATTACTAATATGCAGTATACAAATTTAAATACTCACATGCAACTTTTTCATCATGAGTCCTCTGTAGTTTGTCCTTTTCCTTTCTGATTGATTCGAGCTCCACATTTTTGTCTTTCAAATAATTCGTCAGTTTATTGACCATCACATTCAAGTTATCTATCTGGCAATCATAGGTTTTCTTCAATTTATCAGTCACATGCTCATTATCAATCAGTTTGTCCTTTAGGGAATGAACTTTGGTATCGAGTTGCACTTTAACATCATTTAACTCGTGGTGGAGAGATTGATTTTCTAGCTGTAGTGTTTGTAAATCTCTGTTCTTCATGTCCAATGATAGAGTCATAGTTTCCTTTAGCTTGGAATAATCTGTAACGTGATCAATTTATTCAGTTCTGTTTAATAATAGTTTGTATGAATAAAATTTTATTATGGGCATCTCTAAATTAATAGTGTGGAATAGTGTTCTAGGGGGATTTTCATTTTTACATTTGCAATCAGCGTAATCTATAGAAATTTATAAATAAAATGCCTGCAGTAAATTAAAAATACGGAACAGACTTACCCGCTTTGTGTTGTTCGAGGGCTTGCTGTATATTTGTTATGTCAGTCTGTAGCTTTACCAAATGCAACTCCTTCTCCTTAAGAAGCTCCTCAAGCGAATGATGTTCATTTTGGAGTTCCTTATCCTGATTCATACTCGCAATCAGTTCTGCAGCCAACATATTTGCTAATCTATACATAGATTCACATTTATTGAGAGGTGTCATTTCTCCAATTTTCTCTAGCGCAAGTAATTCTCCCAATTCTTCACTACATACGTCTTCACTTTTTATAGACTCTAAGAACTTTCGTAAGCACCGATCTAAATGTGAATCAATCTCTTCCATCCTTTCCTCTAGCTCTGAAATTAATTTTTAAGTTTGAACAGCTTATTAATCGCAAGGGAAAAATATCTAAGAGCAATAAACAAGAAACATAGTTTTTAAATCGAATTTTAAATTATTGTAATCGGAAAGCATACTTTGGATTTCTTCTTGTTTTTCCTGTAGCTGACCTAAGTAGTTCTCATTTAAATCCCTGAATTTAGCGGTCAAAGCATTTATTTCGTCCCGGGTCGATTTAATTTCGTGCCGCAAATTGTTCGCTACTTCCAACTGTTTTTTATTTTCATCCTTAAGAAGACTTTGAACTGCTTGCTCTTCAACTATTTGCTGCGCTAAAAGTTCTTTAGCCTGAAGTAAAGCAATGTTGTGTTGTTCTAATTCTTTTCTGTACTTAATCTCTTCAGATAAGCTTGCCTCAAATTTTATTTTCAAGCATTTAGCTTCTGCTTCAACTTCTGTAAGTTTCAGTTTTAACAATTCATTTTCCTTTAGAATGTTTGTTTTAATTTCATTGAGTGCTTTATTTTCCTCTATAAGTTTCAACTTCTCACATTCCAAGTCTTTCTCACGACTTTGTTCATCTAGAATCTGTCGAGTTAACATTTCAATTTTTGCTAGTAATACACTATTTTCCGTTTCAAGCTTATTCTTTAGTTCACTTTCACTGGCAAGCCTAATCTGTAATTCTTCCCATTTGCAAGTGATTTTATCATTTTCTTCTTGTGCAAGTTTCTTAGCTAATCTTTCGTCAACAAGCTGTTGCATATTGTTTTCCATTTCTTGTGTCAATACTATCCTCATATTTATCTCCTTTGCTAAATGTTCTTCAATTTTGCTTATCTCGAATAACAATGTCTGCTTTTCCTCATCCACTATTTTTCTAATAGTCCTCTCTTCTAGAAGTTCTTGTATTAAAATGTCTTTTTCACCTAACAAAGCCTCATTTTGTCTTTCAATTGTTTCATGTAGTACAGAAATTTGTTGGGCAAGTTCCTGAATTTTATTGTCCTTCACAGAAATATTTCTATCCAATTCTGCCTTAAACATTTCATATGCAGCTTTTTCGTCTTGTAACGATTTCTGAGAGCTTTCTAGTTGTTTGGTCAATATTTCTATTTTTTGTTGCAAATTTTGTATGACACAATCATTTTTATGTAACATATCATTACTATTTGTAATGTTATTTTCCATTTTGATGCGTAAATCGGAATTTTCTTCTTTTAGCATTTTCATTTCATCCATCTTTGTATGAATTTCACTGTTCAGATCTTCAGTCACATCTTTGAGCGATTGTTCTATCTCTAATATTTTTTTGAGTAAATCATTTATTTCTTTATCTTTCTGTTTAATCATATCTTGGAACTTTTGTGATGTTTGACTTATATTCCACTTGAATATTTTTATTTCTGAAAAAAAAATACAAATAAAATAAATAATATTAAGTTTAATACAATAAAAAGTAAAAGTTCTTTAATATTGTTTATTACGTTCATCTTTTTCGTCAATGTCGTCTAATAATGATTGAATTTTAATTTTAAAAGAAGTTTTTTCTTTATTATTCTTCAATATTTCTTCATTTAAATTGGTTGTTACATTATTCATACGAGTACACTGGTTGAGGTACTCGTTTTCAATATTACTTCTATATGATTTTTCTGATGTTAATTGTTGAATAAGGCATTGCTTCTCTGACTCAATCATCATCACTTTTTCTTGCAAATCCTTAGCAGACGTTTTCAATTCTTCAGCTCTTTGACTAAGGGTGTGTATTTCTAACTCTTTCCCTCCTATAGCATCATTCGACTTTGTTGTGATCTCTCTAAGAGAATTTTCAGTTTCCTTTAGGCGTGTTTCAAGTTCATTCACTTCTGTTACAAACACGTTTTGGAGTTGTTTATATTTCGTCGTTTTCTCTGACAAGTTTTGTTGCATTATTTGTACCGCTAAAAGAGATTGATTATTAAATTATAAGAAATCAAACTATAAAATATGGAACTATAAACTATAAATACCTAATGGAAAATTATAAAATTCTAAGGAAGATATCGAATACAAAAAATATCACTTACTGTTTTGAATCTCTCTATTTACTTCACACACGTTTTTGTGCTCCGATTCCAGTTTTAAAAGCCTGTCATCTTTATCATTCAATGTGCGTAATAATGCTTCCTTCTCTTTTTCCAATGAAATAAACTTCCCTTGCAAGTTATTCTTCTCAGAAATTTCAGAATCTAAATTTGTTTCAATTGATTTAATAATTTTATCCTTGGAAAGGAGATTTTCATGGTATATTTTTTCCCTACTAATCAATTCATCCCTAATATCTTTTATTACGTTATTATTGTCTACAGTTTCTTTTGTTAGTTGATCTAACTTGCTATTAGCCTCTGTTAAGTCAAACTTTAAAAAGTCGTTTAATTTGTTCTGCTCAATTAAGTTGTTATTAAGTTTATTTATTAATATTTCGTTTTCTTGTTTTTCCAGCGTCAAGTTTTCTACGGCCATATTGAGTTTAGCTATTTCCTTTGACAAGTCATCTTTTGAAGTTTGTAAATCATTTTGCAGTTGTAATTTCAACTGAATTTCATTATGCAATTGCACTTCAAGTGCATTAACTGTGACGGCCGTTTCCTCAAGATTATTCTGAAGATTACGTTTTTCTTCACAAAGCAAATTTTTAAGGTTTTCTGTATCTTTATAGTTTTGTTCAGCTTTGACATCACGATTTTTTATCTCAATCAATAATTTTTCTTTAGTGTCTTTTAATATTTCGGTATCATCTCGCAACTGCGCAATAGCAGTTTTTAACTGGTTGTTTTCCTTGTTAATTTGCTCTATAACAGAAATATGATATTGCAAATGCTTACGTAAGTCGAGTGCTTCATCTGCTTTCTTTCGGAGATCTTGTTCTACTCTCTCTCTAATGGAATTTAAATGTATAATGTCATTATTATGTTTATTTGATAGCTCCTCTCTCTGTTCCTTCTCGCTCCGTAACTGTAATTGCAAAGCTTCTATTATCTCGCCTTTCTCCACTATTTTATTTTGTAGTTCAACTAACTCATTGTTTCTGTTTAAGACTTTTTCATTGAGTTTCATTATACGACTGTCATATTCGTCTCTGAGCCTGATTTTGGAACTCTTTTCAGTGTCAACCTCCCGTTGTAAATCTAGTATTATATTCTCCAACTTGGTTGTCTTATCTGATAGACTTTGCAATAGAGACAATTTTTCTTCCTGTAAATTTTGAATTTCATGCATTTTCTTCTCAATAATATTGCGAGAGTTCTCTTGACATCCTTTTAACCTTAGCTCTAACTCATTAAGTTCATTGGTAAGTTTAGCCACATCATTGTCAAAAATTGCTTTCAAATTATTCTTTTCTTCTATTTCCTCACTCAGGCGATTTTTCAATTCCATTACAGCATTTTCCTTTTCTGATATGATTATCCTGAATGATTGTTTTTCTTCCTCAGCTCTTTTTGTTACTTCACTTAGTTGATCCTAAAATATGGGTATTTAAAATGGATATTGATTGTCATGAGCGTTAAAGATGATAATGGTATTTAATCTGAACTCTATAGTTCACTTACCTGTAATAATTGCATTTGTTGTTTCAGTACTACAATATTTGCTCTTTCTTCTACTAATTGCACCTCAATCACATTGGTACATACCTCACTGCAAGTAGCTACAAGAAAAAATTAAATTAAGATGGAAAATATAGGTGGAAAAAGCGTCCACATATGGAATTTGACCAAGCTAGGTGCATTGTTTTGAAACACAAATCTTACAGGAGTTGTGCAGCAGAGAATGAACACTGGCATCAGGGTCATCACATTCCAACAGACTGGAATCCATTCTGTTGAGATGGTTATGTTGCCGCAGTTCAGTTACCAGCTCTCTCAATGAATGTGTGTGCCGACGCTCCGTATCCAACTCCTCAGCCAAACTATTGGCTCTAGCAGATTCTTGCTGACTCAGAGCCAGCAACCTGTCATGCTCTGTCTTTAATTGATTGATCTGTTATAACGAAATTGAATAAACTTTAGAACCAAAATATCATCAGGTTTTTAAAGTATGCCCAGAAATAAAATTTGAATGAATGGATTGTTACAATATTGACAAATGATTTAAATATACACATTAAGACAACTAGTTTTTTGAAATATTTCACATATAGGTTTCTTCTTAGCTGCTACTGTTGTGTAAAATCTATACCAATAAATAACATAAGCAAACCATCCATATCAATACATCCTGATAGTGAAACAAATCCCATCGCTTACATTCATACTCACTTTTGACTTAAGCGTCTCCTTCTCATACTGAACATCCTCAAGCTGCTCCTGGGTACTCAGAAGCTGCTGTTCCATTTGAGCCAACTGCTTCACCAATTTACTTGTGTCACTCGACCCTACATCATGTCCTCTAGGTTCTTTGTCTTGACTGCAGTACATAGAGATCTGTGCTTTTAAATCAACCACTTGCATCTTGTACTGTTCCTTGTCTTTCACTGAAAAAGTGCACATTTAAAAATATACACAGCTTAAGATGTTTGGTTGTAAAACAAAAAAATACAATTTCAAGAATTATTCTTCAGTAACGGTTATTTTACTCTTTTATAGCTCTGACAAAAGCAATCTCTGACTGCCTGTTACATCTCTCCTTACACTGTTACACACTCCTTACTCCTCTCTTACACTGTAATGAAAATATATTTAAATAACTGCTTTTATGAAGAGTTTGTCAATATAGAGTGACGAGATAAATTATGTTTTCAAAGCATAAGATTTTAGTCTATTGGTAAATTTTAGTACAGCCTAAACAGATTGTAACTTACAAAGTTTTTCCACTTTTTGATTTGTTCTAGTCAACTCCTCCTGTAGGTAGGTTCTGTCAAAAGTCTCCGCGTCAAGTGCTGCCTGCAACCGACGGACCTCACTGTGAAATGACCGTATAGCTGGTGGAGTTTCTGCTGCCAGTACTTTCAAACTGGACGGTGTTGCTAGTGCTGTATCTTGACCACAAGCCTCTACAATTGACATGAAAACACCATTAATCCCCGCAACCATTAATTACAACCATATTAAGCCATAAAAGTTTTATAAAGTTAAAAAAATTACCACATTGCATTGTCTATTGGTATTCAAATACAACATGATTGATAATTTCAAAATCAAGACATTTGGTTTGTATTATTGGATTATAAAAAAATTAAACATACCAATAATAGCTGTTTGGACATCTGTGCAAGTAGTCTTTGGACACTCCATCAGATGTTTACTAAAGTTTAATATAGTCTCCTGGTCCCCAGGACTCAGCTTATTACACATAGCATTTTTTAAGTCCACATTCTTAGAATTCAAACAAACAAAGAAAAGCAGCAATGAAGCAGCTAGATAAATATCGTCCTGGCTTTCCGGTTCCACGGTTCCATTTTCAAATTTAAAGTCTGGATACTTCTCCACTATAAACTCTTGGACAGTAGTAACGTCGACGAGAGAGGAATTTAATTTCGAGCCATTTAAATTTTCACGCAACTGAGATATAATGTCAAGAAGAGATTCCAAATTCACGTCCAATTCTTTCTTATTAGTTTCTTTAAAGTAACAATTAATCTGTAAATAATTTGTAGCGGTCATAGGTCACCTATAAGATGTATTTATGAAAGGAATATTCAACAACAAGGAAATGTTCAATATGGACAAAATTCTCAAAAATGCGCAGATATTAAGAATTGAAAGAAGCCATTTACTTCACATCAAGTTTCATGTGTGCTTTAATAAGACGAATAAACGTAAAAACAGTCTTACCCAATTCGTAAGAATCAATTTCCATTTCTGTAACATTTTGTTGTACTTTTATAGTACCTAATTATACATAAAGTATGATAAAATTACATTTATGAAAAAAAACCTGTAAAACAAACGATTTATAATGAACCCCGCAGATTTTTTTGTTACTTCGCCGTTGCAGTTTGAAATGTTTTTTTACGTTAACGTATTGCAAACTTCAAAACATACTTCAAACAAAGGTCACGTGGTCAAACTGGTTCGTATGCGTAGTTGCCAGTACTTAAAACTTACACTAAAAATATAATTGACTAATTATTCCACTAAATACAAAATTACTAAAATTAAATACTATCAGAATACAAAAATAAATCGATTGCTAGCTACATAAAAAAATCAGCATCAACCAAATTACATGTACGTGATATCATACATAATGCTTAATGTTATTATAACGTATGTATTACGTATAAATAAATAAATATATTGGGACATCCTCAGCTCACACTGGGCAGGTTACATTTTAACTTCACAGATACCGTGATGTTCAGAGAATAGCCATAATAGCCAATGATTAAGATCGTGAAATAAGATATAGAATTGCTTAGTTAACTAAAGATTACTAAATTTGAGGTACTTAAAGAAACAAGGTATTTTCCAAGTTTTTTTTTTTTTATTAAATATTGTTTCACTTTATTAATCCTGACTTGATCCAATTTGTAAGGATACTATGGCATTAAATCATGGTAAATAAAATAAGAAATTAATATTTGCATATGGTTTTATTTAGATGTAATTGTAATAATAAACCTTAATACAAATCATCATTGGAAATGGTTTTTACACTTTACATAATATGTATTATGTTTTTACAAGATTAACAGCTTTTTCATGGAACTCTGACAGCAACAGCTTCATATCTTCATATCCAGCTATTTCTTGAGCCTGCTTCAGGGGCAACCACTTCAAATCCTGGTGTTCATCTGAAAGAGTGATGTTTCCTTCGGGATTCTTCAGCTTTGCCAACCAGTAGACCACTTCCTTTGGTTTACCTTTTACCTGATAGTGCAGTGTTTTAGATATATCTTTGTATATCTGAAACAAAAGTAAATGAATCAAAATTAAATGAAATCAATATTATTTCAAGGTCTACTGAAATCAAACAGATACAGCACATATGTGCATGCTTCTCATGCTAGCAAGAGCAGTCTAGGTATGATTCTCAATGAGTTTTCACAAATATATTAGTTACATTTATATGCTGCATTACCTCTAATTCATTTTCACTCAGGCCTGCTTCTTCTTTTGTCTCTCTTAATGCTGTAATCCAGTCTGACTCGCCAGGGTCTACATGACCTAAAACATAATGTTAAGTGCCATACATTACATTTCTATAAGTGGCGAGACGTCGTATCCCCAACATATAGGAAGGCTATAGCGTATTGTAACCTGGTACTTATTTGTAAGGTTCTTAATCACTCTGTCTATACTTATACTATTACCTTTTGGTGGTGTCCAATGGTGTTCCCCATACGAAGTTTGTAATAGTAAATATTGCACTATTTGATTGCTATATCTGAAAATGACCAGACCAGCAGCACGGGTTGGAGACATGATTGAAATCTATGATCAGTCAAGAGAAACTACTAAGACAAATTGAATTATATATGTACTTGTAAAAGTAACTGCAGTTTCAAATTACTGTGTTGCTTGATGAAACAAATCATTCACTTTCACTGAAATGTAAATGTTTCGCTCCTAAAATCGATAATCATAATGTAAATAAAAAAATCGGCAAATTATCAAAATAACTGAAAATTTACTACATAAATAACGACAACTTGACAAAATGTCAAAAATTCCTGTCACGCAATATTTTTTATTTATTAACCACTTCCTTAACACAAAGCCTTCGCAACTACATTGACACGACGCGATGTTTCATATCTGTAAATTTTAAAACAATTGCATATAATTTCTATATATATTGTATTCAGTAATAATAACGAATTCAGTAACCCGGATTAGTGTCGCTCATTCGTTTGTTAGAATGGAATCTAAAGCTTTACAGAATATTTTTATTATCTGTTGTAGTCACTGTCACAAACCAGGGATCTAATGTCAATGTCAATCAATTCCACAGTACAATTTTGCACTGTATGTATTGCACTTGTACGTTGATAGTAAAATATTTGAAACAATTTTTTGTAATAACTTACTGATAGAGAGGAAAATGGAAAACTTACTTAAATAAAAAGTTAAATACGGCTTACAATATTAAGATATTCAAGAATGAACAAATCCAGTAATGAGACAGAAACGAAAGATTCCGAAGACATTTCTAAATGTAAACAAAAAGGACGCGGAAAAAAACGAAAACGGTAAGTTGCATGAGGCTTTTCCACATTGATATTATTTATAATATTGTGTTTATTACGACCCAGTGGCTGAAATGCTGTTTATAGGATTGGAAGAGAGCTTTTGTTAGTATTTTAATAAAATGCAAATGTTATCTCTAGACCAGCCAGTGAGAGCAGCACCGATGGAGAAGTTGTTCTCCCCGAAAATGCATTGGTGGTGGAGAAGAATCTGCATGCGTCTGCCATTAAAAATAATTTGGATGATGTTAGTGTGAAGAAAATTTTGAAGGTAACTATTCAATTAACCTAATAATAGTTTGTATATTGTAACTTGCAACTGACTGGTATTCATACACACTAGAGAGATATTAAAAATATTAGTATTAATATGTAATAGGTATTTCATGATGTCACAGTTCATAGTTGGGATATTTTTTTTTTCCACGTCTAGTATATTAAATGTAATAGAAAAAACAATAAAATTAAGAGCCCATTGTACATTTGAAAACTACAAAATTAAACCTTATATCAGGGAGAACTTTAGACAGTGTTATGTAATTCTTTGGTACTGTGACAATTAAGCTACTGCACCACAGCACACACTCATACTACACCCACACTACTGCAAAATATAATACATTCTTTTACAGAAAGTGGTGACCAATGACCATGTTCTCGCACTTGTGAAGTTACGTGAAGAAGAGGAGGATTCCAGTACTGAAGAGAACCTTCGGCCAAAACTTACCAGAGCTAAAGCCAAGTAAGTAAAATTCTCATATTTCCCATAGAAATATGAACATGAAACAAAATACATACCTATGCGATGGCATTATGACTAGCCAGCATGTATTGCTGTTTGTAAAAATACCTTCTTTTTATTATCTATATTTTTTAGTGTGATGAAGTGTGTTCCTGAAGTGTTTCAGTGCACAACTTACATAGTATAAATGATAGATAAATAATTAGTCTGTAGAAAAGCAGGTCCAATCCCTTGTAATTTACTGTACAATTTGCAACTCACTTTACCAGAGTCATACTAGACTGTAGTACGTCTTGTGTTACGGTTCGGACTTTGCTTTGACATACAGCAATTTATCATTGACCATGAGCCCTTTGGCGATTCAGGGAGCTGATGAAAGTGTCGCCCAAGTCAGCCCCGTGGAACTTGGAATTGACGCCGATCAAACACATTCCGGTAAAAACGAGGCCCGAGGTGAAGGCACTTATCGCCCAGGAGCTGCCCGAGGATGAAGACGATGAGGAGTATGAGCCTACAAATGAGGATGTGCCGGTATTATATGCTGTCTTTTTGTTCTATGTTTATATTTGATAATGATCAAAATTTTTTTTTTGTTTCAACCATTTATATTGTTCCACCGCTGGACACACATCTCCTCTCATAATGAGAGGCTTTTAGGCCTTGGCCTACCACAATCTAACTATTATAGTTGAATTAAAGAATTAAACTCTAAAGGAATTCTGGAACATTATGACATTGACCTCCCCACGAAATGATCTTAAAGAGCTCTCCTTCAATCTGCACAATACATTGTGAAGCCCTCAGACGTTGCAAATCCGGGTCCATCTTTGTTTTTCAATGTTCTGTGCCATAAATGAATGGTTGTAATGAGGTTGATATATAATATAAACATATATATATATTATAAGTGATTTCTAAAGATGTAATTGTATAGATGTTGCAATAATTATACAAGTATGTTTGATTACTTGCCTGCCTCAACTTTACTTACCGCCACTGAGACCATACGAGGTGAAAGTTATACCAATATATCGCACCTACGGTGCAATACCGTCACTTATGCAAATGATGTGATTTTTCAGGAGAAGCGTTTGAAAATTCGACATCATATAATAATGTATAGGTATTATAGATTAAAGACATAGACTGGTTATATTTAAACTATAATATTAAACTTCATGCCAAAATAAAAACAAACATCTTAAAAGTTTGTTATAAATAATTATAAAAGTTTAAGATTTACAACCCTCCCAGAAGTGACGTTATGGCACTAGAAAATAATTAACTGGGCAATTGTGTAATATCAATAAAAACACCCGAAATCATAGTTTTTTAAAGTTATATTAATTAAAGTAGCAAACAAGTGTAACAATATTGTATAATTTTACATAGAACTTACTATTAATCAGACTTTACATTTAAATCAGACATAAATCACAGTCATTGCACCCGTATGGTATTTAAATATAATTAAGCAGTAATCAACAGTAACATAAAAATCTTTGCTTATCTCTAATATTATCATTGTTTGTACTCATTTGGTAAACACTTTTATAAATTAAAAATAAAGAGAGGAAAGAAGAAGAGTTATATTCTCCTGAGTTAATACTGTGGTTTCAATCTAATATATAAAACTCTCGTGTCACAGTTTTCGTTGCCATACTCCTCCGAAACGGCTTGACCGATTCTCATGAAATTTTGTCAGCATATTG
>DWEM01001121.1:0-15423 GCA_018245935.1 Agara belti belti | reverse complement strand
GTAAACTAGTATTCGAGCCTGACAATGTAGATAATGCTTCACCGGCAACTGTAAGCCGGATGGGCATGGTGTTCTTATCATCGTCCGTCTTGAAATGGCAACCTATATTGGAGGTCATAAGCCTTGATTGTTCTAGAGTTTATATGTGAATGCGGTTGCTACAGAAATAAAAATAAACAAAGCATATTTGTATTTCGGTAGGGTTGGCTTAAGAAAAGATCCCAGAAAGAAGCAGATTCTTTACGTAACGCATTTAATAAAGTTTACGACGAAGTTCATCTTTTCGTACAACAAAAGTTACCGGCGAAAATGAAGCTTTTGGAAGCTATATACGTAAGGTAATGTATCTAAGCGATATTCCATGTGCTACAGTAAAAGTTGATAGCTGTATTTTCGATTCAAAGAATAAAAGGAATTTGTTCCATTTGCAGACAATGTATTGACGTTTTGATCGGTTTACTGCAAATAGAAATTCCTGGTGGAAGTAAGTAAGACCAAAGATAATATTTCCAATTGATAAGAGAGCATGCTACACCGTAGGCCCCATCATCGCTTACCATCCAGCGAGAGTGTAGCCAAATGCTAGCCTATTTCAAATATAAAAAAAGCGTGTAGTCGTTTATTAGAACTATGTAAAGTATAGCGGTGCATTTGAACAGAGTTACATACGGACCGCCACTTAGAGCGGCTATTTATATTCTCAATGATGTGGTCCTTGGGAGCTGTATTGGAGCTTGACGCAAGGACTCGAATGGCAGAGTTTATGACTAAGTTACCAGTTAGAATGGATTGGCCTGGAGCAAAGTCTAAAGAGTGGATTATGCCTTTCGAGTATATGGTTAATGAATCTGGTGTCTGGCAACATTGGTAAGGGTATTGTGCTTAATTTTCGATTTTAATTTTTTATATTATCATGCTCGTCACTTTGAAACTATTATTATATAAAGGGAAAATATTTTCATACAGTTTTCATTGTTGAAATCTTCCGTGCAGGTCTGAAAGTGTAGAAGACTACATATATCCGTCTGACAGCATTCCGGAATATGCGTCTATACTAGTTCCCAATATCGATAATGTGTGCATATCGTTCCTCATCGAAACGATAGCGAAGCAGAATAAGGCGGTGCTACTTATCGGTGAACAAGGCACTGCCAAAACTGTGATGCTGAAAAGTTACATGCAGAAATATGACAATGAAGTTAAACTGTACAAAATGATAAACTTTTCGTCCGCCACCACTCCAAATATGTTTCAGGTGTCTGATTTACACTGATAGTGAGTTTAGATTTCATTTTAGTAGATTTTATACACATATTCGTTAATAAAATGTTACAGAGGATAATAGAATCGTATGTGGAAAAACGTGTGGGAATGACGTATGGCCCGCCTGGTGGTAGAGCGATGACGGTTTTTGTCGACGACATCAACATGCCTGTCGTGAACGAGTGGGGAGATCAGGTAAATACTATGTATTTATATCAGTACAGGATTGTATTTTATAGCTTTTTGTTGACCATAAGAAATTCATTGGAAAATGAAATATAGATACAAGTAATATAGATACAAGTACTTTCGGTGAATTCCAGGTATGTGGTTAATAGAAAATGTATACGCTTTTCTCCAAGGGTAGTACCATCGCTACACCTCTACTGTGAATCAGTTGTTATTACTACAATATGTGTTTCGGTTTGAATGGTGTGCATTGTGATTGCGGATCTACCTGTACTCTACAGGCGAACGGTAGTATTGGTTTTCATTTGTAGCATAATTGTTATGAAATGTGATTACCATCGATATTATAGCTAGTTTTCATGTTCAACTATCGATAAGGTAAGGTAAGGTAAGGTATCGATAAGGTAAGGTAAGCATATTGTGGTTGAATGAGAGTCAGTTCTGACCGACGGCGAAGAGAAGTTTACGAGTCGCAAAGCGCACTAAGCGACGCGCAGTCATCAGTGATCCGTGACTTGAAAAATTAGAGTAAAGATAAAATCTCAAATCTAAAATTCAGTACAAGATAGCTTGTGGCTAAATTAAATCATTACCCAATGTATAAGATCGAAAATAAAATTAACACGACTTGATAAGCTGTTATTTCGGAAAATCCTAGATGTCATGAACAAAATTTTGTATTATTGTTCATATTCATCTGAAACTGTATAAGTTTTATATATGGAGGACAGCGCGAACGCAGTCCTCACTACCAAAAATTACGCGTCCGAGTTATCCGCATTAGGAATAATCGCAGGGGTCAACCTTTTCGGAGTGCAATGAAAAGGTCTCACCCTGAGGGAACCGCCTTCATGATCACGGTAACCCTTACGCCAGGTAAGTATGCTTTAGAATTTTCAATATAGGGTACTTAAATGTTTCGCGAAAAATCTTAACACCGTGATTCAGAATTAGCACACAAAATTTCGTATTGCCATCTAACGAGAAACTGACACATCCCATGCACATTCGCGCCATCTACCACAACATTAATAGTTCTGTCACAACTAGCGCCATCTACCATGTATCGAGGTGGATATAGTATTAAATTTTTTTGGGATGAAAATCTTGTTACAATAGCCCGTCCCCACAGTAGTGGAAAATACGTGTGTCCAAAATAGGGCAAGTACAGAAAGTCCCAATTTTATTATTAATGAAAAAAATAACGAATCTTAGCCAAAAAAAATATTTATAATTCAGGTTACGAATGAAATAGTACGACAAATGATGGAAGGTGGTGGATTCTACTCATTGGATAAACCGGGAGACTTTATAATAATTGCTGACATTCAAATGTTTGGCGCTATGATCCATCCTGGTTAGTAGTGGGATTGTACTGTGTTATTTTGAGAAAAAAAAAACTTGGAAACCTCTAATTGTAACTAATTTTAATGAATAAGAATGAATACAGTGATTTCTTATTTACAAACTTCGATTACCAGGTGGCGGTCGCAATGATATTCCTCCGAGGTTGAAGCGACAATTTAATATCTTTAATTGCACTTTGCCCAGCAATGTGTCTATGGATAAAATTTTTGGTAAAATATGAAATTTGCTTTATTTATATAATAAAACTCCAAAATTTTATTTAATCTACGAACTGAAACTGTGTTTTTACAGAAACAATTAGCGCTGGTTATTTTTGCAAGACGCGATTCGACAAGAAAATTGTAGATTTTATGCCGCGACTAGTTCCCGTGACTCGTGTTATTTGGCAGCAAACAAAAGTATGAAACCTCAAAGTGAATTTTACACGCTACATTTAAAGCATGTAGCGCGATTAATAAGTTGCATTTATTATTCTTATATTCTGTATTTCAAAACTCAACATTCTTGTAGGCCAAAATGTTGCCTACTCCCGCCAAGTTTCATTACGTGTTCAATCTACGAGATCTTTCTCGGATTTGGGAAGGAGTTTTGTTTATTAAAAAGGAAGAATTGCAAACTATTAAAACGGCTCTTAAACTGTGGTTCCACGAATGTCTGCGAGTTATTTCTGACAGGTAACACAGTATCACAGTGTTATAATGTACTGGATGCAGTAAGGCTTAGTTATTCACATTCGCATTTTAGGATAATTTTAATTCAGATTATTTCTACGCTTTTCAAATGCAGATTCACAACTTTTGACGATAAGGATTGGTTTGTTGCCAATTTTTGGAAATCAGCGGCTCAAGAACTACCCGATGTGGTTAGCGAATTTCCAGAAGAAGAGACGTTTTTCGTTAATTTCCTGCGAGAACCCGTTGAACCGACGGGGGATGAAGATGAAGACTTTAGTACAGACGCACCTAAGATTTATGAGGAATTACCGTCGTACGTCTTCTGTCGTTGACTTTGTTGTTTGTTAGACTAACAATTATATATTCGAATTTGAACAATAACTTTATTGCTCAATTTATCACTGTACTTGAATACATCTTTCCTTTTTTTCTGTTATTGTAATTTTTGTTAATTAAATGTACAGTTAAACATAATTGCGTATGTTTTCCAAGATGGGATTTCGTTTTAATGAAGCTTGGACAGTTCCAAGATCTCTTCAATGAACAAGTCAGAGGTGCACATCTAGATCTGGTGTTCTTCCATGATGCTATGGTGCATCTATTTATTATATCCAGGATTATTAATACTCCAAGGTGATTCAAGAAATGATTTAACACGTGCCGTTTTAAATCTCAAGTACTCGTATATCTTGAAGAAATTATCTATGTTATAATGTGAATCTCGTTACGTTTAGGGGTAACGCATTGCTCGTGGGTGTCGGTGGATCGGGAAAACAAAGCTTAACAAAATTGGCTTCGCACATTGCCAATTTCTCGTTCTATCAAATTACCTTATCCAGGTGGGTTTTCATATGCAATTTAACGAGACATCCTCTCATACGTTTTCTGCTTATATCATAAGTTTTGTAATTCCAGGTCGTACAACGTCAGTAACTTTATGGACGACATAAAGTTGTTGTACCGCGTCGCCGGTTTGCAAGGGCAGGGTATCACATTTATTTTTACAGACAACGATATAAAGGACGAACAGTTTTTGGAGTTTCTGAATAATATCTTAAGTTCGGGTGAAATAGCAAATCTTTTCGCGAAGGACGAAATGGGTAAATAGTTAACAGACTTCGTCATAACTCCGTATGCGGTCAATAAGTGAAGCTCGAATATTAATTGATTGTTTTTTTTTTATTTTAATCACAGACGAGATATTAAACGAGCTAACCCCAATCATGAAAAAGTATGCTCCAAGACGTATTCCTGTTCCCGACGTTTTGTATGAATACTTTATCATGCGTTCCCGATCTAATTTACATGTCGTGCTTTGCTTTTCTCCGGTAATGTATACTTTACTACTTACTAACCGTCAAGGTGAATTAGAATGATAATTTTAATTTATGAATATTTTCTTAGGTCGGCGAGAAATTCAGAAGCAGAGCGCTTAAATTCCCTGGACTAATATCCGGGTCCACTATGGACTGGTTCCAGAAGTGGCCTCGTGTTGCACTGATTGAAGTAGCAGAACACTTCTTAAGTGGTTTTCAAGTAGGATGAACTTAATTTTTCTAAAAATTTATTTTACACGTTCCCTATTAATTTATTTTACCAATAGCTTTTTGTTGCAGAAATAGACATAAATTCCAATATTCTTATTTTGTATACGATGTTATTTGATGTTTTACGTTTACAGTGTAACGCAATAGTGTATTTTGATCGAAAGCTTATTTCGGTTCCTGTATTTTATTGGTGTATAAAAGTTATTCTTATTATCACAAATCAGGTGGTTTGTTCAGCTGAAACAAAACACCAACTGATTGAAATAATGGGAATGGTACAAGACAATGTCGCTGACACGTGCACGACATACTACGATCGTTTTAGACGGCAGACCCATGTGACACCTAAATCGTACCTGTCTTTCTTGGAAGGCTATAAAGTGCTTTATAAAGAGAAGCATGTAAACATAGCCGAAATGGCAAGACGGTGAGCGTTGTTTATATATACGCATCCTGATATTTTTGCTTTACTTTTTGACAACCATATTGTATTAAAAATTTGCGCAACATACAAATTTTAATGGTAGAAATGTAAATAAAATTTGTCTGCCTTTGTAGAATGACGACGGGTTTAGACAAACTTGTGGAGGCAGCAGCGAGCGTAGATGTTTTGAAAAAAGAGTTGGAACTAAAAGAGCTTGAAATCAAAGAAGCAACAGCAAAAGCAGAGGAGGTACAATTTTGTTCACTGATTTTTTTTCATATTAACTTATTGAAACATTATATGTCTTCGAATAAATTTAAACTGGACAAAAACATTAATTTAAATTAAAATAAATGTAGGTATTAGCTGCGGTGGCGGAATCGGCAGCGGCTGCCGAAGTGGTGAAAGCCGAAGTGTTAGCTGTTAAAGATCGAGCAGTTAAGCTCGTAAGCGTTATTGCAGCTGAGACGGCCGTAGCTGAAGACAAGCTGGCAGCGGCCAAACCGGCGCTTGACGCCGCAGAGGCTGCTCTTCTGGTACGTTGTTGGTATTCTATAGAACAAAGAATTCGGGTAATGTTTGAATTTAAATTTCGAATTGAAAATAAAAAACTAACTTGGAGCATACAAAATAATACTGACTAAACATGAAATTTTTAAAACGAAACAAGTATAATTTGAATATGTTTGATACAGTTCAATATGATGAATTAAATCTTCAACCTCGATACTGTTGGAAATTAGTATGTAGATGTCGATTAATGACGATGGTATTTGCTAAGAGTCATATTTTATGTTGTAGAAAAAAGTACGCTTTTTTAGATATAAACACATTTCAGACTATCAACGCCGCGGATATTGCTACGGTGCGAAAGTTGGGCAAACCTCCATATCTCATTACACTCATTATGGACGCCGTAATACTTCTATTCAGAAAAAGAATTGATCCAATTAAGCCAGACCCCGAGAAAAATTTTCTTACCGCCTCATGGGCTGAATCTTTGAAGGTAAATTTATACGTTTTTTATCGACTACAGTATAAATTATTTGTATGAATTAGCTTTTAAATAAGTTTCTTATTGTAGGTTATGGCCGACTCAAGGTTTTTGAATAATTTGAAATTTTATCCAAAAGATGAAATCAATGCTGAGATGGTTGATTTGCTTCAACCCTACTTTAATTTCAGGTAAAATTCATGAATTAAATTTAGTTATAAGTAACTAATTTTGTAACGCGTCAATTATTAAAAATGAGTATAAAATGCATATTTATATTACAGTCAATATACATTTGAAGCAGCTAAAATCGCTTGCGGTAATGTAGCCGGCCTTATCTCCTGGACAATAGCGATGGCACAGTTCTACGCAGTTAATAAAGACGTTTTGCCGTTGAAGGCCAATCTAGCTGTGATGCAAGGCAAGTACCAAGCCGCCAAAAAGGAGTTGGAGACTGCAGAAGCTCAGTTAGAAGCAAAAGAGGTAATATATTTTGTCAAGAAATCAAAAACTATAAAGCAACTATATATGTATTTTCACTACTCCAAAATTAGTTTTGTTAATAAAAAAACTAACAAAACAGGTATGAATTAAAATTTAAATGATTTTCGCTGTAGCGCGAGTTAGCAGAGGTGCAAAAAAAATTCGAAGATGCAATGTCTCTGAAACAAGCAGTGTTGGACGATGCCGCGAAGTGCCAGCAGAAAATGGATGCAGCGACTGCTCTCATTAATGGTCTCAGCGGAGAGCGGGTCCGATGGACAGAACAGTCCGCGCTATTTAAATCCGAAATAGAACGCCTGGTCGGGGATATTCTACTACTTACAGGGTGCGTGTTGGAAAATATTAATATCGTGTAATGTATAAATTTTGCACTGATGTTTCAAAGATCAATTTTAATAGCGCGTAAACAAAAAAAAATACAGTCGAATAGAGAACCTCCTCCTTTTTTGGAAGTCGGTTAAAAGTGCTACAACTATCACAGTTGTGGAGATAAGCAATACTTAAGGGTACAACTTTAGTTTTATCTAAGTTTTGACTCACTAATGTAAATCTGTAGAGATGTATATTGAAATTGTTTTAATATAAAAAATAAAAGAAACGAATTGAACAATTTTGTCCCTAGCTAATTGAACCGTTCTTGATATTTTCAGATTTTTGTCGTACGCAGGACCTTTTAATCAAGAATTCCGTTCTTACCTGAATAACAGTTGGTTGAATGAGCTTCTTCGAAGAAAAATACCTGTATCTATGAATTTGAACATCACTGAACAGCTGACGGATACAGCTACGGTATTTTGTTTGTACCGCTAAATTAATGTTCAATTTTTAACTTGTATATCATTGCTACGTAAGATGGTATTCCGTTTCCAGATAGGCGACTGGAATTTGTGCGGCTTGCCGACGGACGAGCTGTCCATACAGAATGGCATTATCGTGACAAAGGCGGCTCGCTTTCCGTTGCTCATTGATCCACAGACCCAGGGAAAGAATTGGATTAAAAACATGGAGAAATATAATGACCTTATTGTCACTACTCTTAATCACAAATATTTCAGGTGAAACTGAAAATTCTTTGAATCATAGCGTAACTTATACAGAATTATCAGTTTTCGTCAGAACCTACCGCTATAAATTTGGAAATGAAATATATCTCATAGGAAAAAATATAAGCTTTTATACTCCATTTTTCCAGAAATCACATCGAAGATTGCGTGTCTTTAGGTAGACCATTACTGATAGAAGACGTAGCTGAAGAAATGGACCCTGCCTTGGATAATATACTGGAAAGGAATTATATAAAAATCGGGTCTTCATACAAAGTTCGTATTATTAAAATAGAATAGAATAAAAACCATTTTTTTCGCTAAGTAATAAGCATACTTATTAATAACAAAAAATGTTAACAACAACATAGTTAAAATGCCTGAAATAGAACAATTAAATAAAGATTAAAACGCTAGCGAAAAATATGAAAATATTGTATAAAAAAAAAGAAAACTAGCGGCAAAGGTCGCATTCAGTCTGTACCTATATTGTAGTGTAGTGTAATATTGTACGCTTTTTTAACCCATAATAGGGCTACAAAATTATTTTAGGTGAAATTAGGCGACAAAGAAATAGATGTGACGGCTGGCCACAAAATATATATCACAACAAAGTTGCCTAATCCTGCTTATACGCCTGAGATTTCTGCTCGGACTTCCATCATTGACTTCACAGTTACCATGCAGGGTAATATTATTGGCTTTACATTGATGAATGAGCTTTTAATTCCACTGTAAATGTATGCCCACGGAGTTGACGCTTTCTATCTAATCATTTATTTATGTACAAGTAGCTATTATCAGCGGCTTCGCCCGCGTGTTGTTCGCATGTCATACCATTATTGCACCCGTAACGCCATCTGTAGTGCTTATTTCATTAACGCGTGTTTTCCCGTGAAAAATCGATATTTTCACAAAAATGAGTAGCCTATGTGTCACTATTCAATCCCTTAACTGTCTCCATACAAAAAATCACATCGATGCGTTGCCCCGTTTTGCCGTGAAAGAAGGACAAACAAAGAAATACTTTTTCGCATTTATAATATTAAGTATGGATATTGACTGGCTCGTTGGTCCTGTGTTAAGTGAACTTGACTGGTGGGCAAGGGGTGGTGATTTCGATTCCTACCCATGTTAAACATTTGTATGATGAGTTATTTGTTCTCTGTCTGGAATTAAAATTAGCTACATGACTAGAGTACAAATTTTATGTAATGTAGTTTATCAGTTGTCTGGTCGCCATAGAATAGACTGTCTAATTTGGTTCAGACGCGCTGGTATGAATCTGTCCTAAAATATCTATACAAGTGTCTGGGGATTAAGTTTTAAGGAAAAATTTCAATCCACATACACCCAATATCCCGCGAAGGTCTCGAGGACCAGTTGCTCGGACGCGTAATTTTAACGGAGAAGGCGGAGATGGAGGCGGAACGCACGCAGCTCATCATGGACGTGACGGCCAACCGCCGCAAGATGCAGGAGCTGGAGGCCAACCTGCTGCACAAGTTGACCACCATACAGGGCTCTCTGGTCGAGGACGTGTCGCTCATTCAAGTGCTCAACGTCACCAAAAGTACAGCCACGGAGGTAACATTCATTATCTAAATATATATAACTCAAAGGTTATAGGAAAGGAAACTCAAAGGACTGACTGACTGACATAGTGATCTATCAACGCACAGCCCAAACCACTGGACGGATCGGGCTGAAATTTGACATGCAGGTAGATGTTATGACGTGGGCATCCGCTAAGAAAGGATTCTGATCAATTCTACCCCTAAGGTGATATAATACTTCTTAACGCGAGCGAAGCCGCGGGCAAAAGCTCGTTAGAAAAGAATATTTGTTCAATGGCCTCGTGCTCGAATGGTTAGAGACCATTACTGCAAAAGCGCATTTATCATCATTCAAGGTATAGATGGATGATGATAAATATTATATTTTGCAATATATGCATTGTATAATTATTGTTGTATAGGTTAGAGAAAAATTGGACGTGGCGAAGGAGACAGAAATAAAGATCAACTTGGCTAGGGAGGAGTTCAGACCAGTCGCTACCCGAGGTTCCGTTTTATATTTCTTGATATGCAACATGTCGCTCGTGTGCAACATGTACCAGACATCGCTGGCACAATTTCTGGAGCGATTCGACATATCCATGGAGAGGTCGCCTCCGAGCCCCATCACTAGCAGACGGATTTTGTTCATCATTGATTACTTGGTGAGATTTGTAAACTAGTACCTTGTTGGTAAGGTTATATTCTTAAGTTAAGAAAAGCCACAATGGAGGAGCGTATGGGAGTATATTCCAGGTCATCAAAAAAAATTATGTACGTATCATTATGCAGAATTATTTATTACTTATCAATTTATAGGTTCATATAATATAACATGCGTTGAACTTACTATTACTTAAAATTATTAAAACTAATTATACTTAACTACATAATATTTCGAACTCCCTACATAAGTACATTTAATTGTCCAATGGTCATTTATATTTTCAGACATTCGACGTATTCAAATACATAAGCCGAGGATTTTATGAGAAACATAAGTATTTGTTTACACTTTTGCTAACTTTGAAGATAGATTTGCAAAAAGAGTACCTAACGTACGAGGAGTTTCAGACATTTATAAAAGGCAAGTTTAATTTTGAAACGCTCCAAATTGCCGAATACTCAAATTCACAGTTAATTAACTTCTACGTAACATCACGCCTGTATTCCCCAAAGGGGTAAGCAGAGGAGTGTAGTACACCCCCACATTTCACGAACTAACGTAACCATTTAACTAACTTCTGTTTAGTAAAATATATAATCCCAAGAACATTCCTACTTTTGTCAGCTGGTGACGGCATCAGTAGATAAAGTTATGTCTCATCACTTAAAAAAGTACAAATTATTTTCTTTATACTGATGTGTATTGAACTTACAAGAATTGCTGCTTCAAAAACGAAATTATTGTACACATTTTACCTGCACAGCTTGATTCATAGTATGTCGTCATTACGATGAGTATTATAATAGCATTTTTACAGGTGGGGCAGCTTTAGATTTAAACGCTTGTCCACCAAAACCGTTCAAATGGGTAACGGATATGTCTTGGTTGAACTTGGTACAGCTGTCTAGTTTGAGACAATTCACAAATATACTAAATCAAGTCACGAACAACGAGAAAGGCTGGAAGTCATGGTTGGTCTCACTGTTCAACACTTAATGTTATAAATTATTCATTTGTTGGTTTTGGAGAACAGCGCAGATCTTCTTGGCTATCTCATCTATCTCTTTAGAGTCTTAGCATCAGTAAGTAGTCAAGAGCGTACACACAAAAGATTTATTACTCAACATTAACATGTTGAGTAATAAATCTTGTAAATAAAGTGTAACCACTTCACCGATAGTTCTCCAACTCAAAACCTACCTAGTATTAGAAGTTAATTAAATTTCAGAAAAGCGCCAACGTTCGACGCAACATTTCATAATAATGTCTATTGTTCTCGTTGTAAACGTCAAATAAATATCATATTTTGATAATTTAACCTATCAGATAATAGTGATTGTGCTCCATTAATTGCTAAGAAATATTTGTGAGGTTCACTTGTGCTTGTTCAGGTTCGATAAGGAAGCGCCCGAAGACGAGCCGTTGCCGGACGGTTATAATAGTATGGACGTTTTTAGGAAGTTGTTGATTGTACGTTCATGGTGTCCAGATAGAACGCTGGCGCAAAGTTTGTAAGTAATTATTTTGATGTAGTTCACTAACACTTATATCATTCTGTGTTTTATCTTATCAAAAATCAATTCAATCTCAAATCAAACTCATCAAAACCTCAAAGACAAAGACGTTTTTTGCACAAATATGGGGGGACGTACATATGAAGATGTTACAAGATTATTAGTCCAAGCCATATTTTGCCTTTTACGGCGTACATATTCAGAAAATGAAAGGAAAACTACAATATTAATAAACTTCACGAATATTTTCCTGCTTTTGGCGTGTTAGGCAGGATGTCCCGATTGTAAACGGCAGGTAACATGATCACTTCAGGTGTCTTCCCAATTCAGCTTGGAGCAGCGTGATAGATAGAGCGTGATGCTCGAACGTAAGAAGGGTTGCAGCCCAGAGTGGAGATGCCGTCGTAATATATTTTTTTGTGCATGTTTGCAGGAAATACGTTGTACAATCAATGGGGTCTCGATATTCTGAGGCGGTCATTGTTAACTATGAGGTAAATATGCAAACCGTATATTCATGACTAGCTATGCCCCATGGTGTTGCCCGCGTAGATTTCGACCCCGTGGGAATATCAGGATAAAAAGTACCCTATATGTTGTCCTATAACGTCATCTATCTTCCATTAGAAGTCCCATTTAAATCTAAAAGTTAAGTTGTTGCAGAGATTGGTCCGAACAAACAGAAAGACAGACACATAAAGTTTTTGAAATTGTTTGTGTTTTAGTATCTTATAAATTAATAGCTATAAGAACTTGAGAAGACAAAGTTATTTTGAAATCACAGACAGACCCTTCAATTTTATCTATATGTATAGATTCAAAACAAGAAAGATTAGCATAAAATGTGTTTTGATGTATAGGTATATTTATTGCTGTGATATTTTTTTTAGCAAATGGTCCTCGAGTCTCGGCCTTTAGTTCCGCTTATAGGTTTTCTGGCTATGGGTTCCGATCCAACGCCATCTATTGAAACGACGGCAAAGCGAATGGAATGTCTCTGTTCGTCTATATCTATGGGCCAGGGGCAAGAAGTCCATGCCAGGAAGCTCATTGATAGAGCGTTGAGAGAGGTGCAAATTTTAAATTACACTACATACATATTGATTGTTGGTTGGTTGGTTGGTCGTAGTTGTTGTTTATGTTTCGAGGGAGTAGCAGATAGATTCAAGGTATCATATATAATATTAAGTTCAGCGATAAAAGTGTCACTTACATAATTCAATCGTATCAGAAATTGTATACTAAAATTGAAATATTACAAGTCAATGAAAACTAGCATTTTATCAGTGATACTTTAATTTAATCGTAATTCGCATATTGAATTTTTCGTTTGAACGTACCTAGAGTGTTACAAAATACTCTTTTAGGATTTGATAATGATAGCGGCTTTTCTCGCACAGATATCGAATTTCCATTAACGAATGTATGCATTTTTTTTGTTACTAAGATCTTAAGTGTCAGGTGCCTAACTTCCAAACTTACAAATTTCCATACAGTCATTTTATCCATATTATACCTTCCTACCTTCCTCTTTTATATACATCTAATTCTATTTTGCATATAATATCGATAATTCTGTCTTAACAATGGATCTTTGGTGTTTCTATTTCGAGGGGCTATGGGTGTTATTGCAAAACTGTCACTTGGGGTTGGAGTACATGGTGGAAATTATGGAACAGTTTGCCGAACTGGAAAAGGAACCGGAAAAAGTTCATGAGACTTTTAGGTGATTTTATCATTCTTATATAAAAATGACAGCAGTCGATTTGCCGATTTTCCTGGTCTCATCACACTGTTACTTTTTCCTTTGCAGACTCTGGATCACGACTGAAGTGCATCCAAAGTTTCCAATTACTATGTTGCAAATGTCAATAAAATACACCTGCGAACCTCCGTCAGGTAAATATTAGATATTAATATGTAACACGAGAAGTCCTACATTCACTTAATTGGCAAATAATTTCATTATCTTTCAATATAAGGTATCAAAGCTGGGCTAATGAGAACGTATGATTCGATGAGTCAAGACTTTTTGGACTACAGTGACAGTCCATTTTATCTGCCTCTTATATACACTATATCTTTTCTTCACACCGTTGTCCAAGAGAGGCGCAAGTTTGGACCTCTCGGTTGGAACATTCCTTACGAATTCAACTCTGCCGATTGGCTAGCGTCGTGTATGTTTGTACAGAATCATCTCGAAGGCTTGGAGCCTGGACAGCTCATAAGTTGGACAACTGTACGGTATGATATTCTATAACATTTTGAATGGCAACATATTAATGAATTTGGTTATCTCATTTCTTATTTATCATAAACTAGGTACATGGTGTCAGCCGTACAGTACGGCGGTAGAGTCACAGACGACTACGACAATCGCCTGCTGGGGACGTTCTGTAGAGTATGGCTCACGGACCAATTGTTTACGGAAGATTTCCAATTCTACAAAAACTATGGCATTATGAAGTTTAAGAATATTCCAGAGTACATTGAGGAGATCGAAAAGATGAAAACTGTTGATCCGCCCCAGGCGTATGGCCTTCACACTAATGCTGATATTACGTAAGTTTTTAAGATACGTATGTTTTTATTTTGTAATACTTCATATGACATTTATTTGAAAAGCCCTTATCACTACATAGTATAAAACAAAGTCGCTTTCTATGTCTGTCCGTATGTGCCTATGTATGCTTAAATCTTTAAAACTACGCAACTGATTTTGATGCGTTTTTTTTTAAAGATAGAGTGATTCAAGAGGAAGGTTTATATGTATAATAACATATGTATAATAACATATGTATAATAATATATGTAGTGATACGTCGAGGTGAACTAAACACACATTTTACAAAATTCTAACTTCAAAGGGAATTGCGGGGGCGGGACGTGCAAAAGCTAGTATATAGTGATATATGACTGAAATATGTTTCTACATTAAACGTCTAATGAAATTATTTGGGATATCTAATCGTTCATACGAATGATTTCCGCTACCGTCAAGTTACATGTCTTGTTGATCGTTTAGAAGCTAAAAAATGATTGAACTTACAGAGGGAGTGATACGACACTGGCGATAGGGCGGGCAGATCCGACCGCTTCAAGGGCATGTCGGTGAAGTCTATCACTCGCACCTCCTTTATGGTCAAGGGTTTTTCCGACGAGTCCTCGAGTGCTTTCTTCTCGAGATATATCTTAACGTTACAGGTTTCCAACAGGACCGTCTGCACCCAATTCAAAAACGTGGACTTGCCATCCTGCGCGATGCTCTCGCAGAGCTTCCCCACCTCGTTCTCTTTCATTTCCCTTTTTGTAGGGGGCGCCTCCGAGTGCCGGTTCGTTTCCACCTTCATGTATGTATCGAACTCCTCTTTATTTATTAACGACTGTCCGAACAGTTCCCTGACCACCGACTCCCGCGACTTGTGGACGCCGTCCTCTTTCAACAGCCGGACGATCTCGCCGACCACGTCCGCCGACGAGTTGCACTGCATGTAGGTCCAACTCAACGATGATATCTCATCCTCGGACCATCTATGCCGATAAAAATTAATATTCGTTTCATTAACACTGACCAATAATGACATTATACCTACTCACAAATTTCAAAGACAAAGACAAAGACGTTTATTTGCACAAATATGGGTACATATAAAGATGTTACAAGATTATCAGTCCAAGCC
>DWEM01001120.1:0-15436 GCA_018245935.1 Agara belti belti | reverse complement strand
ACCCACGTACACACTAATATTTATCTTACTACGAAACAATAATAAATATGCAGTTTTCATACATGACAGATGTAGAACTCTTGGAGGAAAGTGGTGAAACGAGTTCACCTTCAGAACTGGCAACTTCTCTAGTGTTGCCCAGGAGGTCCGTCTGCCTGTTTGCTAGATTAATATAAAAATAATAAATAAAATTGTTCTGTGGGTATCAGAAACCCTCTCACTGATACCCGTGTCCAGTAGTAACAATAAAAGTGACTACAAAAAATCAACAAAATCCCACAAATAACAGTGTAATAAAATTCACACTACAGATAAGAGGCGAATGGGCCGGTCGGACGGCGGGCGGCTGCGAGAACCACCGGCAGACTTACCCCAACAACCCCAAGTTCGTGCTCACCGTACCGGAGTCCAGGGTCGCGTGCCGCCTCGTGGCCGAGCTGAAGGGCCCGAAGCAGTACCAGATAGGGGTGGACGCTAGGGTCGAGTCCCTCGACGACCCTAATATCACTGCGCCGTTTTTGAGGGAATCTTCCGGTGCCTATAGGTAAGCGCTATACTTCCGTCTACGTATTAGTAATGAAATCACCAATGTAAGAGACTCGGATATATTAATATCTATTAACTAACCTGATTATCTCACTGGTAGGGTTGCTATCATGAGAAGAGACTAGCAAATAATTGGGCAATAACCACAAATGACTGTAATCGACCTCGAATAGGACCGTTAGTGCCAATAGGCCTGATTTCATTGGTAACTGGTCTAGGAAAAGGAATATTAGTAATATTAGTCCGGTTAGTATAAGTGCATTTAGTATTAGTTAGTATCCACCCTATGGGAGTTCGGTCACAGATTCATTGCCACTCTTGACGACTGTGATAGTCGCTTCTAGTACCGGCATCCACAACCTTCAAACTAACCATTAGTTATTTTAATTAGACTTAAAGCTATAAACAATTTTTTTTCCAGGTCGGGCTTTGTATATCTCGAGCTTCGTAACCTCCCAGCGGGCAGGTACATCCTGACTCCGTCTACGTTCTATCCGAATCAGGAGGGTCCGTTTATAATGGAGCTGAAATCGACGATCCCGATTACGTGCGACGCTCGCAACTAGAAAGCTACGAGAAGGCGACAGTATATGCATTTGTTAGGAGCATAACGAATATACCATCGAACTATTCGACTACAAATTGTTTCAATGTGTGAAATCATGTTACGACTTGAATGCAAAATGGATTCTATGAAAATAATTTTTTGAACTTGGAAACCTGAGAAACCGTGTCCGCGGAACGTTGTGTCTGCTTGGGAACGTTGTGTCTGCTCGGGAACGTTGTGCCTGCTTGGGAAACTTGTGTCGCTGCAGGAAATTTGCTTTTAAAAGGAAAAATAGTACAGGGACAGGGTATATAAGTTTAAAATGACGTTTTTTTTATGTTTTGCTATTTTAAAAAAAAATCATGCGAATAGTTAAGTTTAATTTACTTTACGATTGATGTTTTTTATACGCTTTATTTTCATTTATCTTATGTTGATATATAAAAATGTTCTATTGCCAATTTTATTGATGGTGATGTACTGAAATTATTTGTGGGAGATTTTAGACCTAGTTGTTTTTGTACTGGCAACATTTTCGTCAATTAAACGCGAGGTGAACGCACCCGTTGCTTAGTTTATGGTAGTTAGCTAGTTCATTGCGACCGATTTAAAATGAGAATTAATGTAATTATTAGGAGAGATACTTCGGAATTTTGAATTTTCTAGAAAAAAAGTTTGCAACCACGAAATGTATGTTTTGACAGATGGCTGTTAAATCGTATTAAAGTAATGGATTGTTTTAGAATCTCAGATGTTTGTTTGGTGAAATTGGGCCAATATTATCAATGGCGGTACCACAACTTTCCGCAAGGAGTTTTTATATAACAGGTTTTACATAAACAAAATTTGACAATTCTATAAAATGTATGCTTTGAATTTTTTTAACGAATTTATTAGAATCGTTTATTTTACTTTTAATATGAAATATTATTTTATGTCAGCCTATTATTATTAATTGCCAAAAATATTACTTACAACCATATTAAGTTTATTTCAATGATGTGTTTACCAAAAACTGTGACTTATAAAAAACTAAGCAATGACTATCATTTGACTGTATCTATAACATCTTTTAGTCATTATTAATTTTATATGTGTGTAGAATCATTTTTTTTCATGATACTTTTAATGGTTTGACGTAATAATCAGATGACATGGTTTTTGATTTTTGGCAACTTTTGAATTTGTTCTAACGGCAATAACAAATTTTGAATTGAATTTTGGCAACTTTTGAATTTGCTTTAATGGCTGTAATAAAAATACACGGAACAAAAGGGAGGGACCGGGAAGTCTATTGTCTATGGTGATGTGTGAATGTCAAAGGGCCTCAGAAATGCGTTGAACTCTTATCAAAAATTGCATAAAAAGACAAGAAATTTTCTTTTGTGTGATACTATAATAAGATACAACATCTAAAAGGTGTACAGCTATATTTTTATAATAGAGATAAAGCATCCTAAAGGATGGAATTTTAGTATTAAAATGTATTTTCAAAACGGGCGGGCAGAGACTAAAGATTTCTATCAGATACGAAAATATAATTTATATTGGTAAACCACTTTTATAATGATCATGTTTAATTACATTTTTGATATAATGTTGAAATGAATTTGTATAGCTTTTGCCTTCTCATTTCAGCGCTAAATCGATATACTTTTCTCTAATTTGAAAATCTGTCTGTATGTAAGTCGCCAGTGATATATATCTTTACACACCTTTATTTTCTTATATATGTATATATATATTGTCAAGACGATGGTTTATAGATAAGCTAGGATTAGTTTTTTTTTTTCAAAATTTATAAAAGCTTTTTTACTTTTTATAGCAGAAGGAGATACTCCGTTCTCCCAAACGGAAACTCCTACAGATTTTGCTTATAATATCATTAATATATTGAAACATCCTATGTTCATTCCCAGTTCTCAAACTATCCCCTAACCAAATTTCATTAAAATAGGCCGAGCGATTCGGCCGTGTAAGCGTAACAGACAGATTAACGAATAAAATTATTTTCGCGTTATAATAATGGTTTGGATTTCATAAGGTGACAGTCGTATATTTTAGCACCGGACCGTAGTTATCTTAATCGTGAACAAAGTTGTACACGAAACACCAAACATACTGTAAATATGTACCATTTTTTATACACATTATTACTATTTTGCTAAGCGACCTCAATGTGTGATCAGGACCTAATGAATACAGTACGGAATCGGAAGGTTCTAAGTACCGTTGACATATAATATGATCTTCTATTAGCTTTGCGTAGTCGTTTGCGTCGTTTTCGCTCTGTGATTTAGTTCTTAAGATATCTATCAAGTGTGTGTTGTGTACGAGATTTATATGGACCGTTAATAAAGATTTTTTTAATACTTTTGTTGTTTTTTTTCTATTCATAGATAACAGAATATTTTTTTCAACGATTTCGCCTTGATTTGTTTTTGTGACATAAATAATGAGTAATAATAGATTTTTCGTTTAATAATTTTTTTGTTTTGTTCATTGGAGTTTTAATTTTCTGAATTTTGGAACCTTTCGTCCCTATCTATCAAATTACTAATGCGCTTGACGGGAACGAGACAAAACCTAATGTTTAATTTAGGTAAAAACCTGTCGACTTGGACATTTGGAGTGTAAGTATATGAACAGATAATATAGAACAGAGAAAACAATAAATCCTCCAACCGGGTGTTCTTTGTGTATTTACGAACGATCTAAATAAATAGGCTTTTATTGCATTAAGCGCGCTCACATTGGATCTGAAGGCACGAAATTAACATACGCGAATACGACATACAAAGGGGCTGTTTGAATAACGTAAATATCAAGTGAAAACACAAGATGCTTGTTGCGTAAACGGGGCTTTTGATATATTAATTGGAGTTTGCAGCTGCGCGGTTATTTCGTTTAAAGTTGTTTTCTTCGAAGCGTTATCGCCCTCTTGTGGGCGCTGGAGGCTTTTAGGGGCGGTAAAGGGTCTAGCTGGAGGAAATGGGGGGCGATGAAGCTGAGCAGGCAGGGACATACGATACACTAGGAATATTTAAATTGAATAGGAAAATAATTGATTTACAAAGTGTGCAGTGTGTGTATTTCGTTTGAGAGGCTGTGGTTAAAGCGAGAGTCATTTACGTTGATTTAACTGTATTATTAGGAGCGGGAATAAGTGATATCGACAACATATCATCGTTGTAAAATTCCTCTCTTGACTGAAAAGTATAGCATATTCGTTTGTTCTGTGCCTGGATGTAATAAAAATATCTATAAATCGCTTCGAATGAAGCTGTTCAGATACGTTCAATTGAACTTCGCTAAAAGTTTGTTTGATTTTAAGTTGTATTGTATCTATCCATATATTTAGTTAAGGCTCTGTTTGCCATAGTACAGGCTCAGCGGAGTTTGGGATTAGCGCAGTTTGCAAAAGTTAATATTAATTGGATATATTTTTTATTAAACACGCGATAAATGTATATTTAGTTTTACTTATAGGTTATATTTAGGTACAGGATTGGATTATACCATCCGCCTGTTAGCAAACTAACGAGTAACTTTAGAATTAACAGTATGTTTTGAATGTACGGGTATCAGGAGGTGCCTACTTACTTTAGTTTACAAAGTTTTGTTAAGGAAATTCAATTAATTGGAAATGTTGTGTGTGTTGAAAACAAAAGCCACCGATCAATGACACTTTAATTGAAATTTTGAATAGTTTTCATTCACACGTTGATTGATTTTCAAATGGAATGTTTTACTGTTTGTACCGTATATATAAATTCCGTGCTAGAAACAGCCTCTACGAAATATCTAAGTGCACGACAATATATAGGCCATATTTCGGTAAATATTGATTAATTAATAACATAAATTATTTTTCAACAGATTTAATATCTACGCAAATGTTTAAATAAATTAAACTAAATACTAATCAAGCCTAAAACGTATATTCCACATAAATATTGTATATAAGTTTATTCGTTGTCTAGTCACCATAGTACAGGCTTATCCTAGCTTGGAATTAGATGCCCGTATGTGAGAATGTTGCAAGATAAAAAATATTTTGAATTTATATTCATACAACATCCAGTACCTAATATGTTTGCCAAAAACAAAACGCACGTCTATTTGAAATCAGTTAAATGTGAGACTCAAATCGCCCAGTGAATTGTGTTTCCCCCGAGGCACGGACGTGATACAGTTTTCTATGAGTTTCGTAAAGTATTGCCTGTTTGTTTATATTGATGGGGAACGCGGGCCGCTAATATAAAACGATCCTCAATAAAATAACAATTTATACACACGAGTGTTCGTTACTTGGAGCGGTTACCTTGTATTTATATTTATTTGCGGTAATCAATTGATGATTCATTGAGGTGCCCGTGGCACAGATCATACAGAGAATTCTCGTCTGACTGCAATAAGTAGATCCGTTATATATACTACTGTCCTGATACCATAGACATTTGAAATAAAACATGAATTGTTTGGACGTTAAATAACGCGGGAAAATAGAGGAAAAAGTTTAACTGATTACCCCAAAAGTCCTTAAAAGATTACCCCACATAATTTAACATCTCGATAATCCCCTGCAAATCAAAAGCCATGTAGGTGCCTATTTTTCCTCTCTAAAACAATTTTGTCAACGTATTATGTTTTTTTTTTGTATACGGCCAGTTGTACGTAAATATAATACATTGATTAGAACATTAGATTCGATTAAAAACACGATCAAATATTCAAGCAGTTTGATGGCAAAGTTCTCTGATGTTTTGTAAAAAAATCTAATTGAATTTTAACAACTAAATCAGCCGTCGGTACCTACTACAAAACACAGCCGCCGACTCTTATAAATAAAAATTCCCTCCAACAGACAATTCCCAGCTGTCAAAAGAATCGCTCGACACAAATGAGCTACTTTGTATTCTCGCTCCAATTTAATTCCCAGTAATATGCAAGCAAACAATTCAGAATGAGTTGCAGCAGTCGAAATTAACATAATTGTGTATATTCCCTAAATCAGAGGATTCGGAATATTTAGTTTCGAAAACAACTCGGTGGTTTATTAGACACGATTTCTTGAGAAATGTGTTTTTAATTGTCGATCACAAAATAATGAATATGTTTAGATTGTTAAAAATTAAATAGTATGTTCTTAATTTTAAGTCATACATTCATACTTTCATTTTATATGATACTAATATAATTTTAATTGTATTAAAAAAAACACATAATAAGTTTCCATCACTGCTTCACGTGTGCAGTTCGTTAATCCTACTTTCAGATTCGCAGAGGTTGCATCGTTTTCTTAAAAAATTGAGCGTATTTTTCTTTGAAATATACACATTTGTATGCATAGCCAGTTTTGTTGGTACGTCAACGTTCATTTTTTGGTGAAGGGTATATAGTAAAATGTAAAAGGTTTTTGAATAATAATTATTTATTATTAGTAGTATCTACAGTTGAGGACAAGGCACAATAGCACTCAAATATAAAAGCGCCTAAGTTTAGACAATACCAACACGTTAAAATATTTATTTAAGTAGGAACATAGGTGCATACAGAGTATATAAAAAAAACTTTAGACATTTTACATCTGGTGGTTATTTAATACTTGTTTACATTTAAAAAGTTTCAGAAACTGGATTAGGATACTAAAAACCTCGGGGCATGCCTATAATAGCCAACAGTGGAGAGCTCGGTTGATAACGATAATAATAATAACAATAATTGGAACAATTCCAATTACGGTTATCTGATTCCAAATTAGGCAAATAAATGTTTCTGTGATGTTAATCGGAGAGTGAAAAAACATACACAAATACTATCTAATATTTACATCCATATTTTTGTCATCACCAGTCCAGGCGGAAATTGAACCTATGACAGACCAGACGCTATTTCAAACGAGATGACGATGAATAAAACGATAAAACCAATTCGTTTCTTAAATAAATCGGCACTATAAAGCACAGTACTTGTAGATGTGCGAATATATTCCTACAAATCAAATTTCGATATTAATAATACGCGGGAGACACTACGATATGTGTTATTTCACGGCTCAGGGAAGACGATTCGGCGAATTCCTTTTAGATGGGATATGAGTGTTGCGAATTACCCATATTTATTACTAGATCGTCGGTCGTGTGTTCGGTTGCGCGAATTCTTATATATTGGCCCGATTATGGTGAAGGAAAAAGACATTTTTTTTTATTACGCAACAGCCTGGCGTTTGGCCGCGGTCCCCTGTGATGGTAGGAACACGTGCGTCGGGATATGGTCCACGCGTGTTTAGTAAAAGTAAATTCATAATTTTTTTGAAGATTATTACCTCTATCATCACGTCAATTTCTAAGAAATATTTCTATCGTAACAAAACTGATAAGCTTCTTCTACATTGCTTCATGCTTCAAAAATTTTATGTTATAAATACAGATGCCGACAAATAGACCAGAAAAATGGTCAATTTTCTAGCTGAATCACATTGTGCTAGTACGAGATTCAAATGATTTATTTAAAACTGAAATATAATGAGTTGCGGTCGAATATTGACCACTGAGCAAATATTAATGTACCTATAGTATTTAACAACTTTTCTATAAAATGTCCAATGAAGTGGATATATAGTAATAACAGACAGACAAGAAATTGATAGATATATCTTGTGTTTGCTTCATTTGATCAAAATGTGATGAGGACAAAGATTATGGGACTGTTTATGAAGATTTCGTTCAGATCTTATCGATATGGGTTTGTCAGGGGTATTTTTGAAACCGTTTTTTTTTTTCTTAACATTGTCCGACCTCTTGATCCAGTGACTCGAGAACCTGATTGCTGAGCCGGTGGTAGGGGATTCGAATCCCGCTTAGGACAAATATTTGTGTGATGAGCATGTTATTAATTATGCATATTGCAATAGGCTCACCACCTATTCCATTGTGGGACTTAAACGTAACTGGTGAAATGTGAGGGTGTACTGCACTCCTCTGCCTACCCCTTCGGGGAATACAGGCGTGATGTTACATTAATTATGTAATTAGAAATTTATAGATGTAGTATATGATCTAACTCGTTACCATAGCACGAGCTCTAACTAATTTCGGGACAGATGATTGTAAGTAAAGATGTCCCAAATTATTATTATTTTAACGCTGCTACGAGTAAAAGTATTTAATATCGCGTCAAAGGCTAGATATTCCAGCAGAGAGTTATTATATTGGCTTGCTAATAGATATTGGTGCTTACAAGCTTTTATTGGGTACAAGCATCGTATAATTAATAAGAGAGGGAGTACAGAAAATGTTCGAATATTATTCTAATATTTAGAAAGCATTGATGGCTTAGTGGTTTGAATTTCATTTTCCCTCCCCGGGAGTTTGGGTTTGAATACTGGCACGCATTTATGAAGAAAACATCGTGAGGAAACCTGGACATATGAAAGCAATACATTGTGTAATTTTGTAAACATTTGGAATTTGTGAAAATTAATTATTCATTTTGTATTTGGTTATACCTAGCGATGTGTAACCACATTTTAGATGTAACTAATGCAAACAAGGGTTTTGTCGGTAACCACTACGATACTGACGTGCCAGTGTTAGTAGTAACTAATGATTAGTAAATAACCGTAACCACAAAATTAGCAGCGCAACCGCAATCAACCGTGTCGACATCGCTTATATACAAGATAACTAGTTGATTAAACATGTAGGATATACTGTCATTAAATGATATGTAAATTATAATTTTTTTAATATACAGTCACGCTTATTTCCCATACGGGTAGGCAGAGACTAAATATTTCCTTTAACTATAATATATGGTTGCCTAGCTCCTAACGCCTTAAAAAAAATATTATTAGGTATTTCCGATGACGTTCTTATGTCATGTCAACAACTGTCAATTTAGTCCCTTCCTATTGGCGTGGTGTTGCCATTATCCATGACATTTGTTATAGAAATTATATTAGTATCTTACTGAGAGTTTTGTTATTGCCTCCTTATACACAACGCGAGATCTATTTATTTACCCTTTATTGTTTTTTTTTTACAAAACGCGGACTTTCACTAGGCATTAAGTCTGGTAATTTAATTATAGTCATTAACTACTCTAGGCATAGCTTAGTGACATTCTTTACCAGTCAACCTGTGGCGCTGCTGAAAAATTGTAGCAGGTGTCATAAAAAATAAATAAGACAGAGAGTAATTTGAAATAGATAAATATCCAATATTGTGTCGATATGCACGCTAAGTAAATATTATATATTCAACACGAGTTACATCACAGAGAAGTCACTGACGGTGTTAACACGATACGCGGTTGGAATTTGTAGATTAGCGTAACCGCAACCCTGAGCTCAATTACTGTCGCGTGTGTTTACAGCTTTGTATATGAGCCGCGTTGGCAAAGGACTCGCTTGTTGCATAAGACACTACTAGAATTATATAGTGCTAGCTATAACGCATATATGCACTATATACCAAGTAACCAAGCGAAGCTGTATTCGCTTTGTATTATCGACCGTTCTCTATAAATTCGTAATTTTTAACTTATTATGTTACGTTACGTTGAGGAGCAGTGAGAGCCTAGTGGTTTGAAATTCAGCCACCCACTCCGGGGGTCTGGGTTCGATCCTGGCACGCACCTCTGACTTATTACGTGCGTTTTATAAGTAAAATTTAAATATCACTCGCTATAACGATGAAGGAAAACATCGTGAGGAAACCTGCACACCTTAGAGATGTTATAAATTATATATTATTTTCTGAGGTGTGCGAAGGCTACCAATCCGCACTTGGCCAGCGTGGTAGACAATGGCCTAAATCCCTCTCACTATGAGAGGCGACCTGGTCCAGCAGTGGGCCAACAAAAAGGGTGAAAAAATGTTACGTTATTTTAATTTTTCATCTGATGGACACAAACCACTGATGCATAAAAATTCAAGGCTAAAATTACATGCATCATTCCGCCCAATTACCTTGTTTGAAAATCATTACCAGTACTCGATTGTGTGATGAAACACCATAGCTTTCTGTACAAGTAACTACATCTATTAAATATAATACGTAGTTGTGAAACGTACTCCACAATTGTGGTGTTTATCGCGTACAGTTGGCAAACACGTGATCTTCGCTGCTAAATTACTGACACAACCGCAACTGACACTAACAACCGCCACCCTATGTAATTAACCGTCGCACTTAATGCGTCTATAATTCACTCGTTAATTTGAAGTTGCGTTCGAAATTCACGCCGCGAACTGTCAAAGTTGGCGAGTGTGTGTATGGGCGACGTGTGAATAGTTAAAGTGTGAACGTCTTAAACTTTGCGATTGTTAATTATTCTTTGATGTTTGGTGATCGCTAGGGGTTCCCGTTTCTAATATTCTTACTGGATCATAAAGCGTCGAATATAAGCGACTTTATCAATATGTAATAAGCACTACTTCGAGTTTTACTACCTACTGAAGCAGCTTTGGTTTAAGGCCTTAGTGGTTTGTTTTGTTACAGACATTTCTAACGGATATCGAAGTCTTTATGATACCTGTTAACTGCACTCAAGTATCGGTATAATTGAAATTATATTTTGGCATGAGTAATGACAAACAGTCAAATTAGGAATACTGATTGGATAAAAAATATATATATATACATTTTTTTTTTCGACCTTTCTATTGGTCTACTGCTGGACCGGGTCTCCTCTCATAGAGAGAGGGATTTAGGCCATAGTCTACCAGGCTGGCCAAGTGCGGATTGGTAGTCTTCACACACCTCAGAAAATATTATAATAATTTATAACACTTCTAAGGTGTGCAGGTTTCCTCACGATGTATTCCTTCACCGTTATAGCAAGTGATATTTAAATGTTACTTACAAAACACACGTAATAAAAATATTGACACAGACCAAAGTTATTGAAAAACATTTTGTTTTAACACACGACAGAACTATGCTATGGCGACTGTCTAGTCTAGCTGATAAACTATATAGATTATATAACTTTATACAAAGACACAAAACAAATATTCGTGCACATCACACAAATATTTGTTTTGGTGGCTATTCGACTCATAACTCCCAGCTTAACACAGGGTCAACGACCGCTGGACCAACAAGTCAGTCGAATTTAAATACGAAATTGCTAACTCCACAGACTTACGCTGTAGAACGCTGTAGAAGCAACTGTGGTACCTCAGTACACCAGCTTAAAGTGAAAATTTCTAAACATTCTCATTTTCATTATATTTATTACTTTAATTTAAATAATTATAAGAAATACAATAATAACTGTCGAGTTGTTTTTGTGGAATAATTGTATTGTAATCGTACTGTATTTGTTACCAATACTAAATAATAGTAATAATCTTATAAATGGCCATCGTTGTACCATTATAATTTACTACAATGTATGTTAGCTGTAAGTTTTCCAAGGAAATAACATAAAATAAAATAGTCGTATTAAAAATTTTTTCGCACTGAAAATCTGTACACTTTTTCACATGAATAATGAATGTACCTTTTACCTTTTTAATGTTAATATGTAATATCCTAATATTGAGCTGCAATATTCAATCGCGCGAGCACTCGCCCAACCAGTCGCGCTCTCCGCCTAATCCATTAAAATTAATTCAATAGAAATCCCCAATTTTGTCGTAAATAAGGTGGCAAATTGGAATCGCTGATTGGAAGCCATACAAATCAACATTGCTTCGGTTCAGTTACATTAATTAAAAACGGTAACAGATAATAAACAGCTTAGTGTTTCAGTTATAACTAACTTAGTTCGAATTGTCCAAAAGAGTGCCAAGAGGTTTTTTTTCATCCGGCTTTTTTCCTCTTGGTCTACATTGCACCAAAGCCGATGTAAATCCGGGTGTAATTATATTGTGGAATGCTGGGTACCAGAGTCACGGTTTTGTGTTTATTTTCAATCTTACACGTGTATCAGTTTTCGTGTAATGATTTAGTAATAATAAATACTTATTGTAGTGTTACTTCAATCTCTTAAATTTGTACGCCGCAAAAGGCAAAATATGGCTTGAACTAATAATTCTGGAAAATCTTTATATGTATCCATATTTGTGCAAATAAACGTCTTTGTCTTCGTCTTGTCTTTGAATTCTCATTGAAAACTTTTATCTCATAAAGCTACTTACAATATATATTTAATAACCTTTTTATTGTTTCACTCACGAACAAGGGTCTTCTGGATGGAAAGGGTTAAGGCCATAGTTTACAACGCTGACCAAGCTCGGATTGACCTACTTCACAGTTTCAACCATCGCGACCGTTTCAGCACGAAAACGCTCGTGAAAATTTACCATTAACGGTCAGCCATTACAGTACCAAATGCGTTCTGTATTGCTTACGTTGCATATTATTCTCTATCTGCTACCGCGCCGTGCCACAAGCGCTTACCTCGGCTATACAGTAACAAGTTATGGCCTGTTCAATCTCTGATTAATATAGATTTCAATCAGTTAAGAGCACTTTTATAAATGACTAATGCTTATAATATTCCCGATTGATGAGAAGCCTTTTGTGTCGATGGTATACTCTAATGGATTAGACATCTTCGCTACCTATCTTTCAACGAGACGCTGTTTTAATGAACAATAGAACAATACCTTCAGACTTAGAAATAGCCGCTGAACTAATATTACTTGTAGGGCGACCAAGCGTTACGTCAGATTTGGGACTTTGCTTTATGGTTACTACAATGTAGTAATATAACATCAGTAAAACAATATCATCATTATTTTCCCGCGAAGTCGTGAACCAAAGACATATTCCCATCTTTTTAAGATACAACATTTTCGCTTCTCAATATCTGACACACTATACCATACACATTAATAAGGGTAATGAGGTGGGAAACATTCTATGTTGGCATAATACTATTTTAAATTTGACATAAAGGAATGTCATATTACAGAGTTGTAACTGTTTAAAACACATGAATACATCGAAAGCTACATGAAAAACGTGAGCCATGTAGTTGGATGGGGCAAGCTGACAGCATGCAATGGACCTCATTAGAGGACGCCTATGCCCAACAGTGGACTAATACAGCATGATAATGGTCATTTCTAAGACACGTGCGAAAAAAAAAATAGTGTTTTTAATTGTAACGCGTCATGGCTATCCCAATTACACACTATAAGTGTGGAAGACAATACAGTGGGTATATCAGGAAAGTAAGTTCTGCGTCGTAATAACTCATGGCTATCCTAATTACACGCCAGCAGTGTTAAAGACAATACTGTTGGCAGCAGCTCTGGGGTGTTCTGCGCTGTAAACTATTGTGTCATTATTGTAGTAAGTCTGTTTTAATAGCTTTCATACAAATGCAATACTGATAACAATATACATATACTTATAACAATGAAATTATTATTATTAAATAAAATTCCAGGACTTTAACGGGGTCATCGGTGCTTTCCTCATTTAGATCCCGGAGTCCTCCAATAGCGCAGAGAAAGACCGCCGGAAGGGTGGGAGGGGATTTAGGCCATAGTCTACCACGCTGGCCAAATGCGGATTGGTAGACTTTACACATCACAAAAAATATTATAAACTTTATAACATCTTTAAGGTGTGCAGGTTTCCTCAAGTTTTCCTTCAACGTTATAGCGAGTGATATGCATTTAAATTTAAGATATAAAACAAGTCAAAGATACGGGCCAGGTTCGAACCCAGACTCCCCAGAGTGGGAGGATGAGTTTCAAACCACTAGGCGATCACTCTTTTTTATTGTATTTAAAAAAGAAAATTCATGGATTTATTTAACTCTACATTCTCAAGTAATATTCACGAATAGTCCCATTTGTTTCAAAAGCCTTTACCCTTTTACTGTTAAACGCCTATACACATGTAGATGTTGCCGCTATAATCTTTAATTTAGAAGACATCGCTGAACCTTCAAATTGTTACAAGCGACCCTTAATCCTTTCCCTGGATTTAGGGCCGTAAAACTGCCTCCGACGACTTCTTTGGGCGAATTTAATTAATCTGCCGGCTAGGGTCACTACACCCTGTGTTAGGGATCACCAGATAAAATGTTATGAAAGCAGCCTTTCGGTCATGATGATCATGTAATGATATCGGGGATCTTATCGTAGATGTAGGTACATATTAACGTAGGGAGTTCAGGGGACATAATTTGGAACGGTGACAGAACCAACAGACAAAAATTCCGTTCACTACATTTATCGAAAACAAGAATGATTTTGATGACAACTCCTTATATTATATAACTTATGAACTTGAATTGTCCCTGACTCCATTTTGTGGTTAAATATCCAGTATTTGCATCGCTACATTCCAAGCATTATAATCCTAACCTATAAACAATATATACCATAATTTGCTTTGTCACCACCAACGCTATCTGTCAGCAAAGATGATAAATGACTTAAAACTGGTCGGCTTTAAAAGTAAAAAAAAAATTATGTGGACGTCTGCGTTCTTATTTTAAATAAGTTGGTTGTCAAATTTGAATGCTTATTACCATCTGTGCTTTTTCATTTGTCTCCAGCTGTCGGTTTAGTATTAAGAAAAATTTTAATTGGTACATTTGGTATAAAAGAAATGGTTCTCTCTATTGCTTACACCGACCATCTTTTTTCTTGACCTTGTCTTGTGGTTAGATACCCCGCCTGTTAAACTAAAGATCGTGGTTTCTATCCACAGCCAGGAATATTTCTGTAATGAGCACATTTGTTTGATCTCTGTCTCGGTGTAAATTATCTATGTAAATATTAAGTATGTATGTATACAGTACAGCCGTATGCAAGGGTATTTCAAGATAATATTATTACTATGTTTGATTGTCTATAATGAATTTGCCATTTTGGTAACTCAAAAGTTTTCAATGTGATAATACTTTAGATTATGTGTATGAATGAATTAAGTTGAGACAAAACGCAGCGGTAAAAGGAAAATTAATTTCTTCGGTGAAAGTTGGAATATTAAGGGTAATAAGATGACCCATTTCGCAGTTCAGCGAATTAGGGTTGAAAGTACTAAGTTTTGTTAGAGGATTATAATTTTTTTTCAACGATTGCAAGACTTCAAACACCTCAGAAAATATTACCTAATTTATAACATGACTAAGGTGTGCAGGTTTCCTCGGGATGTTTTCAGGCAAGCGATATTAAATGTCACTTATAAAACGCACGTAATAAATCAGAGGTTCGCCAGATCCGAACCCGGACACCCCGGAGTGGGAGGCTGAAGTTCAAACCGCTAGGCTATCAATGGTTCCTATACTCTCCAGTAATAACGAAACGTCAAACTAATTTTAATATGTACGATATCTTGAACGCAACCTAACAAATACGTGGAT
>DWEM01001119.1:0-15440 GCA_018245935.1 Agara belti belti | reverse complement strand
AAATTAATTCATCTCCACAGACTCAACGTTCGTGACTTATTTTTAATAGTTATTATAACAAATTGCAGTTGCAATATTTTCCCCCTTACTCCACTAATCGTTCTTACAAATTCTTAATATTTCTATAGTAGAAGAGTAGAGCCACGCATGGCTTCTCTAATCTGCTTGTGGGAGCATTGAGTTATGCGTCTTCGTCGTTATCAATTTAATAAGTATTGGGGATTAAAGTACGCATCCCACTGTGCCCTTCGAACAAGAGTATAAAAATAAAATTGGTAGCCCCAAAACCTTTTAGCGCGTATTGTACAAGCGAACCTTAGTTTGTGTTTTTCTGAAAAAAAAAACTGGCATTAACTGTAAATTACTGCCCACGAAGGGACCGCGCCATGTACCTTTTACCCTTTTGGCAAGTTTTAACAATATTTTGCGTAGATAAATGTCGGTTGTTAGATAATAATAATAATTTGTATGTGTCTGCCCTACTGAAGTTCTCGCGATTTCGCGAATATTAAATTTTTTTCCCGTTATAAACTAAAAGATTGAGACGAAGTTTCTATTTCAATATTGCGTTCTATATTATTCGGTGGACAAAGTAGTGATTTCTTAAAAATATGTCAAATTTAAGAGCGCCCTGTACCGTCCTAATCGCGAAACGAGTCCCATACAGAGACACGTAGAGACGTATACAGCGTGCGTGTGCGCATTAGATCGATGGCGTAGGGTTGTCGGCCGTTCGCCCTTGTTAGAAAAAGGACGGTCCAACGTATAACTACATCGATGTTGGCATAGAGTTGAGTTAACACAGACGAGTCAACCCTGTGATGGATATTGTAAAGCGTCCATTTTGAACGGTACAAGGAATGGAGCTTAAATTATTTTAATGGCGTCATCAAAATCATATACAATATACATGTTATGTTGTTATTTATCTTGGAGTTACAAGTAGACACTGGCTGACGGTGGAGTCAAAAGTCTCCGAAACCGGCATGTATGCATGAAGAGAGTGATGAATGTAGACGAAGCGCGTCAGGTTTGCAAGGACAGAGATATTTGGCACTCAGTGCTTTCTGCCTGCCCCGTTAGGGACCTGGCGTGACGGTGTGTTGTTGTTGTTAGTCAAATATTAGGCGATGGGGGAGTCAAGTCTCCGAAAGAGACAAAATCAGCAGTAGAACTAAATGATATAATGAAGGCTCTCGTCAGTGAAAACGTACTTAGTAAATGAGCAATCAAACGTGTCGCAGGCGGTATGTGCTTCGCGTACAATGCCGATCTGTACTACCGCGACTACTTCCCCGACGTGGACCTCGGCTGGTGGCTGTTCGCGGTCACGGTCGGCATCGGCTCCGTTGGCGTGGTCGTCGGCGGGATCATCTCCGACAAGTGAGTCCGCCTTATGTATGCTCTGTTACTTTTTTTTTTTTTGTTTTTTATAGTCTAGCCCAGCAGGCAGGCAGACGGGTCACCTCATGGCAAGTGGTCACTTACTTTCCTTTGTATCTGCTCTCTGTTACCTATTTTCCTTTGTATTATGAATGTCCTATTTTTACTGTGGTGTGCAGTACATTTTTTTTAAAAGTTACGTTCCTAATAATCACTTGGTTAAATCCCTCATATTTTAGAAGTCTCTACAATCGTTGACCGTTAGCCATTTTAGAGTCTAACCCACTTTGGTAGCGGAAGTCAGAACTATTGAACGTACGGGAAACATAATTATAATTTGTATTGGATACTGACATATTGGATCTAAGATCATCCATTATCGTATTTAGATATCAGCTGTCTGGTTGTAATAGGACCGGGTTTGTTCAACTTGTAATCATATAGCCGCGTGTAGAATTGTTTCATTATTATTGAGCATTGTAGTAGTAATAGCACATTGTGTGTGTTAGGTTCGTGGCGAAAATGGGCATTCGGTCGCGCGTGCTCGTGCTGGCGCTCTCGCAGGCCGTGGCCACGCTGCCCGCCTTCGGCTCCGTGGCGTTCGGCCCGCTGTGGGCCATGATCACACTCGCTATCTCCTACTTCTTCGGTGAGAAAATTCATTTAATCAATCATTCAATCATTCATTCATTCAAACATTCAATCATTCATTCATTCAAACATTCAATCATTCATTTAATCATTCATTCATTTATTATATATTCATTCATTCATTTATACATACATTCATTCATTCATTTATACATACATTCATTCATTCATTTATACATTCATTCATTTTTACATTCATTCATAATCAACCTTTGTTAACTGTCAGCGACGCGTAATTGGTTTCAGTGGGTACTTACAAAATGAGTTTTTGTTTAACAACAATAAAGAATTTCATGTTCCACCAAGCTGTGATTAGCTGTTTCGTGAGATGACCAATAGAAAGCAGATGAAAAAAAGTTAAAATCCTTAGAATATATAAATATGTGTGTGTGCGCGTCAAGTCGAATATCAATCAAACTAACTCCTGAACCATACGTGGAACGTGTAGAAGTTTGTACGCGGTAAAAGGCAAAATATAGATTGAGCTAATAATTCTGTAAAATCTTTAAATGTACCCCATATTTGTGCAAATAACCGTCTTTGTCTTTGTATTTGCGCAAATAAACGTCTTTGTCTTTGCATAAATAAACGTCTTTGTATTTGCGCAAATAACCGTCGTTGTCTTTGTATTTGCGCAAATAAACGTCTTTGTCTTTGCATAAATAAACGTCTTTGTATTTGCGCAAATAAACGTCTTTGTCTTTGTAATCTTCATACTAGTAACCTTAGCGACCAGCACAGCGTTAGTCGTTAACAACCCTCAAAAGTATCCTAAAAACGGTCCGATTGCAGCGGAGATGTGGTTCGGGATCGTGTTCGCGATCCTGGTGGAGATCGTGCCGCTGTCGGTGCGCTCCACCACGGTTGGCGTGTTCCTGTTCGTGATGAACAACGTGGGCGGCAACCTGCCGATCCTCGTCGACCCCGTCTCCAAGGCGATCGGCTACCGGGAGTCCATCATGATCTTCTACGCCGGATTCTACGGCATCAGTACGTATCATTAGCGCGATGTGCGCCAAAAACTAGCGAAGGAAATGGCAAGTAAGAAAGAACAAACAAAATGTAGTAAATACATTCGAACACGACCAAATGGAATGTAATTTATGAGTGGTTATTATCATTAAATATCCAGACTCAAGAATCTGATGATATTTTTATCCGTTAGTCCGTCAATCACGCATAAGTCCGACCAATTTTCTGGGTTCCACGTCTTAATGGGCTACGAGCATCGGTCTAGCTGTTATCAGTGATTAACTTGCGTATAATCGCCCCTTCACAGGTAGCATACTGTTCTTCCTCACGATGTTCCTCATGGACGGGCCCGTGGAGAGGCAAGTGGCCAGCGCGGACAAGCCCAGTGGCCTCGACAACAGGGCGTTCACCCACGACGAAATCCCCATCAGGAGCATGAACAAACCGACATCAGCGTCGTCCGTGCCGAACGACACGAGCAGACTGTAAGGATTTAAAAATAAAAAAACTGGTTTCAACTCAATCCGTTGGATGCGTCAGTCAAACCCGACTTGTCTTATTGGTGATGTCATTGTACAATTACAAAAACGTTTCAAAAATATGAATAGACTGTAAATTCGGCATAATACATACAAATAATAATATTATAGTTGAAAATAATATCAGTCTGCAAAAATCGGGTTAACGGTATTCACCGCCATCTGTCTTACCGCCGCCGTGTCTTAACGGGATACATGTGGCGCCATCTTTTATTGAATTGCGAAAACAACTTGTTTTCCTTTTCTATTACGTTCAAAAATAGTTACGAATAAGACAATTTTAGGAGCTACAGTTATGGGGTCAATTAATTAAAAAAGACTCGCATCCAGCCTTCAAAAGAAATTATGTCATTGGTTACATTACACAAAAGCTATTTGGAATTTATTTACGAGACAAATAGACGAAGGTCATACCTGACAATAAATTAAAAGAATCTCCTGAATCTGATGTTCATTGAACTGTGTGATCATCATTACGTAAATAAAAACATTTAAGTTGCTCAAGTGCTTGTTTAGAGGAACCAATAGACACTTATCTAGTGCAATTTCATAAAAAATCCCGCCTGCAAGTGAAATTTGGACAAGACTAGAATAGCAAACATATTGCTTTCTCTCATTCCATTCCTTTTTGTAATAGTTATAAAAAAATACCATAGATTGCTTTGCATGTGCAGAGTAGAGACAATCTTGCCAGATTAAAAATAAAACATTCGTTGCGTTTGAAAGTTCACAAAAAGTTCGAATTCACAAATATAAATGTAGGTATAAGTACATACAGTTTCCTGATATAAAAAGTATGTTACCCTTTTCATGCAGGTCTTTGAGATATGGTGTTTTTGATTTTTGTGATACTTTTGTAATTTAAGCGCCACACAAAAAAAATTGTTAAAATATGAGTTTACTATTAAGATTTTGTTGTACAAATCATTGAGTGGTAGGCCTCGCTGCGACTGCAGTACCGCTCTGTTCCTTATAAATAGCTACTACACTAGGTCTAAGATGTTATAATTTAATTACTTATTATGAAAGTTATTTTATTGTATTTATTTCGAGAAGTATTGTTTGAAAAATAATTACTAAAGCACTTCTACGTAGATATTCATATGTATATGAAAAGATGCAATATTTAGTTTTATGTATTTTTATATACTTTTTCTAGAATCTCTATTATGTACATGACAAATTTTCTTTAGGCGAACTTATATTCAAAAACTATTTCTTATAAACTTGTTCCTAATATTAAGAAAAATAACGAATATTTCTTTTATATTATTATTACGGAAGCAAACCTAAGAAAAAGCAGTTGAAAGTGATATTGATATTTGTACATATTTATTAAAATAAGATATTGTAAATAAAAATGTGATGTTGCAACACTCGTTTTTTATTACCTGTATATATTATGACGTATTAAAAATAACATGCAATTCTGGAAACAATAGTTGAGTAAAATTTACGAACGAAACTTAACATTCATTATAACTCGGTTAATGGAATTGTGGTAAAAAAAATGATATTTAAAAAACATTAATAAAAAAAAAATATCGCACTAAAGTGTTCGTAATTTTTAATATAATGGTAACGCTAGATGACAACATTTTATCTCAAAAGATTGTTCATAGCTGTAAAATCTTAAACAAAAGTTAACGTGGAAATTAAAAATTTATTTGTGCAGGGAATTTTTTGCTAACGATCCTTTTTAAGTGACAGTTGACAGTCGAGGTTATTCTTAATTTGATCGTATAGTACGTCATGTTTCATACAAAAACTCAGCTGACCAATTAAGTCTGTCAAGAAATAATTGCACTTCATAAAAAGTTTGTTTTTATCAGCATACCTATTTGTAGTAAAAACTTAATAACCCTTATAAATCTCCAGCATAAAATAAACTGAGGATTTTATAACGATTTGTCTATAAATCTAATGATATAAATTATGTATAACATAAATAAAAACAAATATTTCAAATACTATTTAATCATCGACAAAACTTTTAACATTTGATAAGTAGAGAGACATCTCTTTTCAATATGAGAAGAAATATTTTAAACATTCATCTCAACATATAATATAGTTTCAGAATAACACGAAGTTTCATTCAACTGCAGTCAAAACTTTACTTTTACCATTAGACTTGTACTTAAAAAGCTTTTCTTTCCGCCTGGACTTCCAGCACTTCGTTGCCTCTTTAGACATAATATACTCGCCAGATACTGCTACCAATTTTACTTTATCTGTGAACAGATATAAATAACACATCAAGTAAAATCAATAGAGTAATTATTACACAATAATGTTATTAATAGAAATACAACCCAAATAATTGTACGCCTTGTATTGACATAATATATGTGCATTCAGAATGTTACATATTATATCAATATTTATTATCTGTGTAGTCAACATAAATAGACTCTGCTCAGTTTTGTATTAGATGGCTGTAAGTTGATTCTTATTGCTTTCATTAGTACATTATTTCACAAAAATTTACCTTCCTCATTTTGCATGTCTATGTCAGAATCAATTTTCTTTTTAGTGTTTTTTAGTTTTTTTGATTCCCTATTATGGATTTCTGTGAATGTGTCCTTTGCCTCTTCACATGATAGAAAGCTATTGGAATCTTTGAATAACTTCACACCGCCTTTGATTTTTCGTTTTCTAAAAATATATGTAAGACATTACTTCATTGTAGTTGTACAATATGTCACATAAACAATTGGTTGGTTGTTGGTTGGTTGAGGATGCAAATTAAAGCTACATACACAACAAGACTCATGAAAATTCATATAATACATCAATAAATACAACTAAGACATACTTACATACTAATACATCTTGATATTTTATTTGAATCATCTAGGATCAAGAAATAAGTCGAAATCCTTAGTATGAAACTATGATATAATTTAGATATCCGAATAAATGTTCTTCAAAGATTTCTTTACAATATATAAGTCCACAGCCAGCGCTAAAACCATCTTTATTTATATGTGAGTTTCATATTCGTTCCACTGTCATGGACATTTAAAAAAAAATATTGTATGTAAAATACTGCTACTCACACAACTATATCTTTCAAAGTAACAAATTCCACGTTTTTGTCAATGATACTGGATATTTTAGCCCCGATCCTCTTCTGCATCTCCTCTGGAACCCTGAAATCATTATAGTGGCTCGATGTCTCTAAATATCTTTCCGATTTCTCCTTACCTATATGAACGAGATTTAATAATTATAGTAATTTGTTTCATTAACATTTCCTAAGATGAATAACAATTTTGATAACAACATAATATTACCATTGCATATAAAATCTTTAGTAACTATGCCTCTTGATTCGTCGATCAATTTCACAAAAGAAGTATCCACAGATTCTTTAAATCTAGATAAATCTTCATCTTCAGATGAATCCGACATAACGTATTAGCGGAAATTCTGTAAAAAAACTACTGTACACTACAGTGTACATGCACAGAACATGCGAGTCGCAACAAAACATGTGTTTTTGACGTTCTATTCAAAAATGACAAGGAAGAGGAACAGCTGGAACAGTAACAACCTTATATGTATACCACTTATCTATGGTAACAACTGCTACAGATCTGTCATGTCTGTCATTCGATTTTGCAAGTTAGGTGCTTTTACTTATATAATTAGTATACTAGTACTACTAGCACTATCTAAAGTTGAAATTTGCGCTAAGTACTTCGGCATTTTTTGCAGCTAATTATTTATAAAAACATAATTCGAAGTGTATCTACATAAATACAATTGAAGATCCCGTAGTTTAGAAATAATTGATTTGAATATAAATAATTTGCAATATTTAAGAAACATGGTTAAAATCGAACCGAACCATCAACCAATTCAATAAACATCAATATACCGACCGAGCATAAAGTCAATGTCAAATATGTCAATAAATATTATAGGTTAAGTTTCATCGGTCCGCTAAAGAAAAAACAAACCTAATTTATTCACAAAATTTCGATCACATAACTTCACAATCATGTCTGAATATACAAAACCACCTACGGACCCGGATTTATTAACTTTCATGGAGAAAAACGACTACGACTCCCTAGCGAAGTACTTGGTCGGTAAAGTGTATAGATACAGAGAGAATATTATAATACCGCGGGTATTAGGGCCAGTGATCATTAAAACCAACGAGGAAAAGATGATAGAAGCCACAATAGAGAGCTGCCCATTTAAATCATTCACCAGTTGTATTATTGGTAAGTGTCCATCTTTGCAACCAATCTTGTAAATGTTTAGTGTAGCAAACGAACAGCACTTACAGGTAGCTGCTGCTGCCCATAAATATCTACAACGGACCTCAAATAATACATAAAAATAACATTAGTTGTGTTACACTTACTATTGATTAGTAAATATAAATTGGTAACAGGAATGTGGAAAGACAATTGTTTTACAACAAATGTAAAGGGAGTCTTGTTGCCAGTACTGCAACAATTTTTTCATCAAACAGTGCTTTCATTGCTAAAACACAAACTAAATAACTAAACTAGGTAGGCTAGGAAAAGACTGGCTGGCACTGGCACTGGCTGTTATCGACAAAAAAAAATGTAAACAAAAAAATTGTTATCCATTTCAACCAAATTGTAAATGCGCAAAAGTAAAGCCACATCTAGAATATCTTTAGACAAGCTATCATGGTTTACCATAAAACTAGAAAATACCATTCAATATCTATTTCCAGGTTATGGTCTCGGTGCAGCAGTAGGTCTGTTCACTTCTTCCCTAATGCCAAATGTGACAGACACAACAGCGGCACAGACCCAAACAGCCAGAGAGATCTTGCGGGAGATGAAGGGTGCCATGCTAAGTTACGCCAAGAATTTCGCCCTGTTGGGTGCGGTCTTTTCGGGTATTGAATGCTGCATAGAAACAGCTAGAGGAAAGTCAGACTGGAGGAATGGGACATACGCCGGTGGTGTCACTGGAGGCCTTATAGGCTTAAGAGGTATCATATAATATCTTCTATGTATTACCTTAATAAAATCAGTATGACACACATATAGGAGTGTGAATTTGGCAGCCACAATTTATATGAAGAAGTACCCCTATTAGCTGGTAACCAACTTATTTGGTTGAGGTACCTGGTCATCTGGGGCACATACATCTATCAATTGCACTCATTGTAAATTCTGTTTTGTCATTTTATAAAAAAAAATATAAAATTTAGAAATATGTATCATTAAAATTCCAGTAAAAAATAATTTTGTTTTCTATGTGTGTTATTTTACTTTCAGGTGGCTTGAAGGCTGGTATGTTTGGTGCTGCTGGCTTTGCTGCTTTTTCCACAGTCATTGATTACTATATGCACCAAAGAGGATAAAATAAAATGTATCTAATAATATTGTTATTTAATAAATTAGTTTTAATATGTATATAAATTGTTTATTTTATTAGCATTTGATAAAGAAATATAACATCCAAACATAGATTTTCTGTTAATACACTAAGGAAAATGGTATAACAATTTACAATTGATAATGGTTTATTAGCAGCGTACAGCAATGGTAGTCCACTATTCTTCCCAACAATTTAAATCATTGTATTGTCTTGTTGCTAAAACAAGTACAGTAAAAGTATTTCTGAAATTAATTATTTATTAATCGATGATTGATACGACATTAATATATCGCATAAAGTGAAATATCGCTATTCAAATATTTAAAGAATATTTGCGGCAGCATCAAAACCTATTATTTGTGTTGTGAATTTGTGATTGTTTGACACTTAGTGACTATGAAAAAGACTATCAAAATTACTCTATTTAGTTATTGGGAAATGTAAGTTATGTTAACAAAAAGTTTTCCTTGTTTTCTTCTTATTTACCTAATTCTAACAATTTTTTGAAAAGAAGTTTTACTGTCTATAATATCGCTTTGAAACTTTCAAATTTCAATACTATTGATTTCCGATGTCAATATTTATATCCATAAACAAGAAGTAAATGTTTTTTATTACTTTGTCGCTTCAAAATTGGTAATCAATTTACTCAACTTACTGAACTTTCTCAAGTAAATTCATAATGTTTGTCATATTTTCTTTTTCCGATACCTAGGGCTCACCAATCAACCTACTTGCATTGCCAATTTTATCTAGACATTTATTATTATGTGCCTATTTTATAATTTTCTAACTTTTTCAAACAGTTCAAAGTGTAAAATTATTGTAATAATTTCTCCAAACTGCTTCACTAGTTTTGTCTATTATCGATGCTCAAATAGCTTGAAGTCATAAAATTAAAAAAGAAGCAATTTCTAGTAACACTGGTTAAAGCAAAGCCATTTAAAAAGTGTAGTAACACTACAACCATAAATATTATAGATCATACACTACTGTAACTGACGGGGGGAGTTAACGTAACGTTCAAATAATCGGTTCGAATTGATTTTTTGTAATTTTTATAGAAATATGTATTGAAAGGAATATTTGCTTTATATTAACTTTACAAAAAATATATAACGAGCCTGTTGTAATATATAAGTGGCAATATATCGATTGATAAGTACAAAATGAAGGATCCTTTTGTAACGGACTCCGGGACCGACTCTCCGGCGCGCGACAGCTTGAGGCACGTTGATGGTTGTTACAATAGAAATTTATTTACGACCAAGTCGTTTGCAAACTCTCGCCGAGCCCTGCAGTCCGGGGCCGAGAAGATTACGCGTACGTTCAAAAGCGTCCGAAAGACTTTCGGTAATTTGTCGCAGGTAAGTTGACTAGTCTGTTTGATCGATATTTTTCAAAGAAATTTCTTATGAATCATATTGTACAAAATTTTTTCAGCTATAAAAGTGGAATAATTTACCGTCTTTTACGCAGGTCTTATAATAAGTGGAGAATATACAATAGCAAACGTACCACATTTTTACGCTAGTTTTAGTTAAGACTCGGTAAACTTTCAATAGACACCTTTTCGTATCTCGCTAGTGGTCTTTTTTGTGAAAACAACAATCACATATATACAAATCCTATCAGTCTTCCCCTATTTATATCTCATTTACATTTTCTTTTCATTAGCCAAATGCATTTGCTAAATATAATCGCATAGTTTCTTGCAAATATGTATGTGAATGTAAAAAATTATAATGAATAGAAACAAAGCCAATGAATGATAACTTTAATATGTATGATATTCATTAACTGCATATTCATGAATAATACAATTTGACTATGAATATTTGTTACATCTCTAAGAAGTACATATATTATCATATTATTTTAAAAATAAGTCTGTAACTTAGCATTTCAGGCTGAGTGGTAGGCGCAGGCATCGACTCACTGAGGCTGGCTCTCCGTGTCGAACACCCTCCACGCCTGTTACCAAAAAGAAACAGGTAACTATTATAGCATGTCAAATAGAAAAAATCTCTTGCGATCATTACTGTTTTGTATATGAATAATCTTTTTTGTTATTTCGATGTATTAAAAAATTATATGTTGTGTCTGCCCTTTGAATACGTGAACAGCTTAAAGAATTGTTAATAGACAAGCCTTTAAGACAGTTCTGAGTGCAGTGGAAGAGGTGAAAGAATTTTGTCAGAAGCAGTCAAAGGTATTATGAGTTCTTTGTATCTGTGCACCCTTTGAGAAATAAGTGATTGTTTCTTTGTATGTATGTATGGTGAAATAATGATTTGAATTTATTATTACGAAACCACACCACGTCTCTAGCAGGGTAGGAGTGTCCAAATCTGTCAGACTCTGTCTGATTGTCAGTTGTTTCCTTCCTTACAGACTTAACATGTCTCATTTACATTCATCACTTCATAGATAAAGAATGTATATCACAGTTACTTGATTGTGTTGTTCTTCCATTTACAGTCACTTGGTAGAAGCCCGACCAAATTGTACAGCCCATTTGGCATCGAGACACCTCACAGCCGCGACTTTAGAATGTCTCCATACATGCCGGACACCCCAGACCATGGGTAAGTGCGTTTGGAGGTTGCATGCGGTTTTTTCCTTATGTATTTCTATTCCAATCGGTTATCATTGGGTAACAAGTATTAAACTTTGTGGGAGACCTGCAGGGTTGTTTAAAAGTGACTGACAATCACTTGTCCGCTAACTTGCATTGTGATGGAATAATCTGTAACTCATTAACATTTAGCATGATTTCATTGTTCAAGGGTGACCGATTTGAATTGGTGACATCACACTTCAGTTGCCTGTATAATCTAATGTGAGATTGCTCACGATTGCAATTTTTAAACGAAACCGTAATTATTGCTTAATGCAGATTTATCAATGCCTCGTTTTAACAAATACATAGTTATATATTTTATTTGATTCTAATGTGTGTGTATGATGTCCTTGGATTTTATTATTTGTTAATTCACCACTGGATCTGGTAATTAATGCTGCGGTTAGGTTCTAGAGTTTCCCACTGATGTTGTCTAAATCAATTATGACACGCAAACGAGAAGAACATATCTCGGATCGACTAGTACTTAATTAAACGTTTTCAGCCTGTCCCCGAAGAGACGTAAAGGTGTAGCTCACTCGTGGCATCTGTTGGCGAAGAAGCGTCCTCGCGCGCTGTTTCACTGATCGCCCGTCACGGAAGTCTCTAACACGCTCAACTATTGTATCCCACCGCTTACCGTAAGATTAGCTTCGTATATATATACATATTTAAAGTATGTTCACGTTCACTTATAGTTTACATCAGTGTACCTGTGCAGTATATATATTTCACGTAATCGCGCTCAAAAATTGGAGCGCTCTAAAATACGAAGTTTACAAATATATGCGAATGCTCGCAAATATACTGTACCGCTATTTTGTACAATATTGGTGCTATTTAACACTATAATATTCACATACATCAAAGTATTAGTGTGTCTGATTTGAGATTTGAAAATATTTCATTTTTCATGTTGGCAACACAATCAATAATCACTGGCAACATACAAATAGATTTTGTATAGGTTTTATTAGTTATAAAAAAAGACTTACCTTATTTATTGTATAACATTTTCCCCAAAGTCGATACACCTAAATTTTGAGAATTTTTATAATGGCAATAGTTAAGGATATAATTTTTTGATATCGAAGTTCAATAATTTTCAATCAATCACTTTTTGCTCGATACTGTTCTAAATTTTTCCACTGCATTTCAATGCAATGTGATCATTTTAATAAGATGTAGGTTTTTTTTTATCAAAATCAATGAAACCTATAAATAAATATAGATGTATTTACGAATTTCCATCGGCACTGCCATTGAAGTGATTTAGTTTACAATTCAATATGATGTCCTACTGTAACCGCAGCTAATTGGCTCACAATTAAAATAATCCTCCAGTATTCGTGTACTATTGTGTTATTGTTAAGGATTTCGTGGCATATCTCAGTATTATATGCGCCAAATTTCGCATTCGCTTAACGTTATCCTATTGTATGTACGGAGTAATATAGATTTTATATTATGTGACACTTTTCTCTGACAATATCTTAGTGAGTTCATCGATATTGATAGATGTAAGGTTATACTAATTACTTGCGATTTTACAAACGTTTTTGTATCTTGGCATGTGATATTTCCTGTGTTATGGTAACTGCAGTTGTGGTGAAGCAGATGTGCCTCTCGATCCTCGGGGTGATGTCAATACCGGTAGTTTCTAAGCGGCAATCACACTTATCATCATTGCATGTACTTTAATATGTGCTGTTAGGCTAAAAAATATATGAAGTTACATCGAATAATAATGCCTGGAGGCAACTTCACAGTCCATCATCGAATCCCAAACTACACAGCTGGTGCTATGGTAACTAGACCGCAGAAGAACTATAATATACAAGCTTATTACACAAAGAAATGTTTTACAATAAACACACACACACACATATACAAAAATAAATAGTACCTTGAATAATGATAAAATGGAGAGAATAATTAGATAACTTGAATGAATATTGAAGTGTTTTCATACTAATGTCATGAAATAAACATATTTTTGATTATTTGTCCACATCTTTGCAAGTGTATGGTAGACTGTATGGTTTGAAGATATATGATACCTGCACAGTCCGATAGGTAATGAAGAACCACCAACCTTGTCATTCAACTCAATTTCATCTACAGATCAGTTATGTACAAGGATCGAAGCTTTGATGAAAATGAAAGATAAAAAACAAATTTCTCAGGATCATACTCTGCACTTTGTCTCTCGCCAGATTTCAGGAAAAGTAGGAATACAATGTATTGGCAGCATTTTCACTTAATTGTCTTTTGTAACTAGATGTAACTTCGTATATTTGCGACATGAGAGATTATATGGACGCTTAAAAAAAGTGAGAGTAGTGTTTTTTTGTAATACTTTGTGTTTGAACTTCGGTTGAATACCTAGAGCAGTAAATATTGCAGCGCTAGTTATGAGCTGGCGTCGGAGGAGAAAATATGAGTTGGTCCAGGGTTGCAATGCAAAAGTCGTGCGGTTTCCAAGGCCGACACAATATGTCTGGCCAGAAACAGACACCTGGCAACCCTAAGCATGTCATGTTGGTATAGACATCAATTAAATGATTTAATTAAAAAGGTTTGTACGAGTGAACGCGGACCGAGCGGAATTCTACAGCGTATCATATCACAATTCCAAAAGCAATAATATACTGACAATATAAAAAAAAAATCCTTACAAAGTTAATAATGTGATACCCGTAATAAGCAATATTTTTTGTAGTATTCAACTGAAGTTCATAAATGTTTTTTTTGGGTATCTAATGCGAAGACTGATTGTCTGTTTATAGTTTAAGATTACCTTTTTAATCTTGAGGCTTTTCATTTGTGAAGTGAACACAATTACTTTAACAATGAAGAAATATTCAGTGCTTACTGCAATAATTATTCATATCGAAAACTGATTGATTAAATGATTCAATAATTTGATGCAATGACCTTTGATACAACTTGCAATTGTTCAAGATTGAAATGATAAAGCACTTTGTGGGCAAATGTTAAAGAAGATAGTAATAAAAAATGTGTTTGTAGCTCTACAAAGAAATTTATAAAGCTTCCAATTACTTGAATTATGTATTTAGTTAATATAATTGTGTTCACTTCTCATATATTATTCATAAGATCTGTCTCTTCTTAGAAATATTTCTATGTTCCGGCTATGCTGTTCTTGTAATATTTATAATGCTACTGAATAATTATAATTTATATTAATAAAGTTTTTTACAAGTATTTAAATGTTGTTTTTCTTAATTTGTGGTCACTTCAAGATAATAATGGCACGCCTCGCCACATATGTTTACGTAAGTTTTTATTAAGAAACAACTGACCTTGCCACTGAGGTAGCAGTCTATTCAATAGACTCTATTGAGTGATTGGGGGATTCCCGGACCGGGAAAAAATATTGACATATGCAGAAATGTAACAAACGAAATAAAACAAAATTTATGTATTTGAAAATTAGCATTTATTTGAAAAACTATACATATATTATGTACCTACTATTAAGAATCATTTTACCTTAATTATAGTACTTACAGAATAGACTTGCTATTTTTTGGTTTACCTTATCATACAGTGAGCGCTTTCGACATGCAATATGAGAGACATAATATGTTAAGTTTAAATACGAAAACAAGACAAGGCAGGCTTTATGGAGGTTGGCGAGACGACCTATGTAAACTGGGTTACACCAAGAACTGCGTGACAGAGACTAGGCCTTTGCCCAGCAGTGGGACGACAATATAGACTACAAAAATGACACAAATTTTAAAACTACATTAGCTCAACAATTTTGAACTAAAGTTCAATACTATTTAGTCGTAACATCACGCCTGTATTCCCCGAAGGGGTAGGCAGAGGAGTGTAGTACACCCCACATTTCACCAGTTACGTTT
>DWEM01001118.1:0-15445 GCA_018245935.1 Agara belti belti | reverse complement strand
CGGGACGGGCCGCGTCGGGGCGGGAACTTCCGAGGCGGGCGCGGCGGCGGCGGCGGCGGCGGCTACCGCGGCCGGGGAGGCTCCTTCGGGGGCAACAACAGATTCAACTCGTTCGGCGGAGGGCGCCCATACAACCGCAACGGTCAGAGCAACGGCTACGGCTCGGGCAACGGCGGCGGCGGCAACTTCAGATCTCGATCACCTCTCTCCCGATTTTAATTTAATTCTAGTTTAAGTTAGGTTTAGTGTTATCGTAATCTGAAGCCTCCTCGTGTTAAGTTCGATATCTGCTAATACTGGGGGCTTAATGCTGAGATGAGTTCATTTGTGCTGATGTCCATCGGAGTTAGAGGTAAGGTACTTTTTTCATTATTCTCCTTAGCTTTACTACTATCACTATCAATTACGTAATTGCAATAGCGTCATTAGAAACGCCTTTATAAAAAAATCTTGTTTCTAGTATGTATTGTATTAACATATACGGTCACTGCTCTTTGATAGAACTGTTGCAAATATGTATGTGTTTCTGTGCTTTGACAGGCAAATTAAGCGGTTGGCACCGGTGGTCAGGAATTAGCAATGAAATGGTTGCGGCTAGGGACGGTGTGGGTATTATTAAACACAACATATAACATATCCAGGTGCTAATATCGGTGTAATACAATGAACAATTTGTACATTTGACGTAGATGTATAATTGATAGTTTATTCAACTGTCAACTTGAATATTGTTGTATTGATACTCGATTTAGTTTGTAATCTGCTGCAAATGATGAAATGTGGATATGTGTATTAGCTTGATACAAATTTTTCTAGTATACTCGGTATAACATGATTGGAAATCTGAATGCTTAAAGAAGCGGCATTGTATGCAGAAGTTGTCTGTGGTGCCGCTGTTGAATCAAGTTTGTTGTATTTTGAATGAGTACAAAATGAGATAGTCTAGCAATGAGTCTAGTGGTCATCGAGGATTTGGATGTCAGAAATAATGTGTGTGCAACTAGTATAATCTTGATTTTTCATTCAGTATGAATGATGGTTTGTTTGAGATTAACATTTGTGATTTCATGTTGAATATAGGTGTGATGGGTTATTGTACTGATGAAAAGGAAGTGCTTGTTTCTGATAAAGCATCTATCATAAGCACCAAGAACGTTTTTCCAGACTCTTTAAAGATCTGAGGTTAAGGCTGCTTGAATATTTTAATGTAATTCAAGAATTTCAGATTGGTATTTTTGTTGAAACCCGGGTAAGAAAGTAAATTATCAGTCGTAACCATTTGTAAAAAGATTTCTGACCAGTATTACCATAGCCAAAGAGTATGAGTGAATTTTTTTATGTGGCAAAGTTTTTGTGTAATGTATAAATGAAGACTTGACATAATGTGAACCTTTTGTTTGTAAATGATTCGACGAATGTATGAATATTTACAATGGTTAGACATTGGTATAGAATGATTTAAAATGTTGTTAGTATTTCCGAAGTATGGTGGTAAGTTTTGATTTTGTTCAGTAATTTGGATATTGTTTTGATGTTTAGTCGTAAGTACACCATCTTCATTTGTCATTGTGATTTTCATTGCTCATTTTTCAATGATTTATCATCATCCATTCAAAGCCAGTAACGCTTGCATTGTTACCAATAAATAGCAGTGTACTTATTGGCCATCATTCCATATAAGTCTGTAGAAATCGAAAGTGCAGGGTGCACTTTATGAAACAGTACAAAATGTAATTTTGATTCATGAATAGTAAAAGGGACGAGTTCTATCTATGATTCTATAGCAGTATTACTATTAACTTGCATATATATTTTCATACTAACAGGGGTTGTTTTTATTAAAATATGTGTAATTTTTGTGTTACTGGTTTAATGAAAGTAGGTATTATTTAGTGATCTAGTTTTTTAATAATCGGGAAGTATCCGGTATGTATCTCTAAAATTGTATTGTATTTTAAAATTCAAAATGTTTGCTACTGGTTAATATGTTTTCAATGACATGCTTTCCATTTAATTATATGTAACATCTATAAGTTTCTTAAATGTTAAGTCTGTTTTATGTATCAATATAAATTTGCTGGTCAAATAAGTTCAAAACTCATGTTACCCGTACTCAACCACCAGTTGTTTTGAACTTGAGTGAAGTTGACTTCACTTAACAAATTTTATGCGGGCTATGATTTATCTTGCAGTATAAGGAAAAAATAAGCCATATTGATGTCTGGCTTCCTTAGAAAGATTCGTTGTCTCAAGAAATGCAAGGATTCTGAAGTGGTGGGTTGGATCGTAGGCACATCAGACATTTTCCAAAATTTTCTCTAAAAGAAAGTCATCGAAGTCATCTTATTTTTTTTTAACAAGACTTGAGGGTTAACTTTTTATAAATGCCTATGTGAGGTAAGGATCTTTTGGAGTATCGGTGTTCACAATCGTTCCATCTCAACAACAACAAGGTTACAAACTTTGCATAGAATCATTATGAGATTATATTGTGTTTCCATTGTTGCAGCTCTTGTGGAATAATTTTATCTCGAGTCTGCTGTTGCATCGAGAGCACTCAAGAACAATTCATTTGGACATTTAACATTTTACCTTAGCACCCTTGGACTACAATTAATTACCTTAAATATAATTAAAGAAACAATTATTCCGATTTTTGACGTTTTATTTTATTATCGTTAAATTAATAATTTAATGCACAGTAAAGTTCAGTATCAGTTTTTACGAGGGACTGCTCAAACAGGCCATGAGTAGTTCCATCTTGTTTAGAAAATTTTTTCCTTCCATTCGGTCCAGTTTGATTTCTCTGAAGGCACCACCGAGATTCTCCCATTTCTTGTCTTGAACCAGCTCACTGGCAAAGAAGTCTTTCCTCGGGGACTGGGCAATGAACACTTGCATCCCCACTGAAGGCTCGCATCGTATTGCTATCATTCTATCGCCTGAAACAGCAGGGATAATAGTCAAACACTTGATAAATACACACTAAAAGCCTGGAAATAGTGTATTGTGTGTAGTATTTTGTATAGTTTTGTTTCCATAGTATTTTGAAGATATAGGAGGGAACGGAGAAGGAGATAAATTTAGACTACACATTTCCCTGAATGGTGTCAAAGAAATATTGCAAGTTAATTACATTAAATACTTACCATTCGGAGATGCCAGTAAGCATGAGGAAGCGTTGCCGAGCGTCTCCACAGGTCCAGAACCCATGTGCGAACTACTGGCCAGCAGCTGCCAGCCCATGCAGCGCCCCACCGCCTGCACTGCTGTCATCTGGTGCTGGTATATCTGGCAAATCAAACATTTGATGTTACTTATTCTTACTATAACTGTAACGAAACTCTTGATCGGGAATTTGCGTAATATTTAAATTTAGCATTCGAAGATAAATACACTTACATTATCCCGAAGCGCCTATGAGTCCTTAATACATAATAACGCCTGTTAGCCGCAGTCAAAAGCAGTTGTAGATCCATCAAATGCATGTACATACATATATTCATAGAATTTGTAAGAATGGCTACTTTTATTGGAGGGTGTATACCAAAATTTTATGTGAAACCGAAGTTTTACCCAAGCTATCACTAGATGGCGCAGTACACCTCTGAGTTCATTTGACATGCGTAGTTTTAAAATTACTAGTGTGGTATAATACAGAGCGGAAAAATATTAAAAGAACTTTTGGCCTACTTTTATCAAAAACAGTATATTTACAACTAGCTTTTGCCCACGACTTCGTCCCGCGCATATATTATTATACAAATGTTATTATACATACAAACCTTCCTCTTCAATCACTGTATCTATTGGGAGAGAGAAAGCGACTTTGTTTTATACTATGTAGTGGTAAATCATTAGATGTTACTAATAACTAAAAGTAATTTACTTTGTGTACATAACTATAAATGTACTTGTTTATGTGTCTGTAAGATGAGATAGTAGTGACATTTAAATTTTAAGTTATAAAACACATGTAACTTAGAAAGTAAGGTTACTCAGCCAAGATATAAACCCCTACTCCTGGTGGCGAAAACTAAAATTCAAACCACTATACTATCACTCCTTGTGATGTCATAATTACGACATCTATTGGTTTATATCGGCACAGATATGAAATTAAACAAGTGATGGAGTGAGCTCGTAACAGCCAAGTCTCGCTACTACCATCCCCCCTCACTTAACTGTAACAGAGCCACTCGTTAGCCACAATGTGCGAAGCTGAAAGGCTATTAGGGTCACTAGCAACTCGGGGGATAAAAGAGATCATTTGATTCGTGAAAAAAATAACAAAGTGACCTAAACAATGATGAGTGGAGAAAATTGGAAAAAAAACTCTAAAACAAACCAAGCATTGCTACAAATTGTGAAAAATAACTTAAACGAAAAAAAAGTCACGGACGGCAAGTCTATGGAGCCACAAATGCAAATATATATTAAGATACAAGCTGTCCCGGCACGTACACCTCACAATAATTAATAGTTACACCAATCTGAACCGATTTTAATCTTATTCGACGGGACGTACGTCATATTATGTTTGACCGGTAATTAATATTTGAAACTGCGATGGTAGCCCAATATGTCGGATCCAAAGTGAAACATTCTACAATCAACAACTACTTAAAAATTAATGAAAAAAACATTTTCCCGTGGACCAAATTGTGAATCCAAACCATTCTCGAGTCCCCTTGAACGTACACAAAAAATTTCATCAATATCGGTCCCGTCGTTTAGGAGGAGTTCAGTGACATACACACGCACACAAGAAATACATACTAATATTATAAATCCGAAAGTAACTCTCGTGTGTCAGTCCGTCCGTCCGTCTGTCTGTGATGTCATCACGGCCAAACCGCTGAACCGATTGTGATGAAATTTGATACACAGATACTTGAGGGTCTTGGGATGAACATAGGCTACTTTTTTCCCAAATTTTTTTTTAGTTTTTCACTCACGCGGGGGAAGCCGCGGGCAAAGCTAGTATTAACATAAACGTGATTACTTGGCAGTAGATGAGGTCGCGCAGCTCCTGTAGCTCGTACGAGAGGTGGCGCACGCGGCCGTCGCGGCAGATGCACTTCAGCGTCTTCTCGCCCACGTGCACCACCAGCGACGTGCGGCACACCGCGTCGTACCTACCGTTCACACTCATTATTACCGTTTTGAAAATATTTCATTTAACTTCACATCTATCTACGTCCTGAAATTTTGCAATCAATATTTCACCCACTTTGGTATGGTGGTTTAGTCATCGGGACAATATAACATGGTTGTACTGAGAAAAAATATATTTAAGAGATCGAAAACTACAGATTAAATATATAAAGATAATTTTATATCAATCACAATGTAGGGGATTTTTTTTAAATTAACGCATGACTTTTGTACACTATGTATTATGGATTTTTTATTAAACGTCAAAACCAAACTCCTAGTTTATTAATTTAGAACTCTGCATACCCGTAAGCCATTATGTTAATTTTGACGCAGGACTGCGTGGGGCTGTTCAGGGCGTTCCAGTGTGACACGATTAAAGGATCCTTGACCTGTCAATAGGGAATGTCATATAAATTTTAACGAAACAAAATGATTACATTTTTAATGAAGCAGGGTTATAAATACAAATGTATTTTAAACGATTGTTGGTCTACAGCTAGTAACTCTAACCGCTGAATCAGAGGTTTTGGATTTGATTCCTATCCAAGACAAATATTAGACCGTCAACTGTTTAATTAATATCTTGGCAGATGGCAGTTTGTGACAATATCCCAAGACTATTATTATTATCTGTCTGTCTGTCTGTATTAAAATTACTTAAAACAAATGAAGACTAAGTATACTATATGCTAATGGTGGTAATAACTCCATATCGCACCGCGCACTGCATGCTGGAGTTTACATTCGGTGTACATACCTCTTTAGCGATAGTATCCAGGACATATTCGCTACGACGGCGCATGAAAAAGTGTTGCGCTTGCTGTATGATCTGTTCCAGGAGAGATTGTTCCTTACTCATTTCCAGCAGCTCGAATCGGTCAGCTGCCATGGGACCTGGGAATAGAGATTGCTTACAGGAATGAAATATAAAAGTATCGACGGTTACTACTAAGGATTCCAAATCAATAATAATATTATAAATGCGAAAGTGTATTTGTTTGTTTGTCCTTCTTTCAAGTTAAAACGGAGCTACGGATCGTTATGATTTTTGGTATGCAGGCAGTTAAAGTGTTGGAGAGTGACATAGGCTTATCTTTTTCGGGGAAAAATATCGAATTTTTTCAGGAAAACACTTTTAAACAGATAAGCACTATAGATGGCGTTGCAGGCGCAATAATGGTATGACGTGCGAACAGATAACGGCCGGCGGCGTTACCGGCGAGCGAGCGGCGCTTGGTGGGGCCGAGCGGGCCGGTGGCGGGGTGCGGGAAGGGGTGGTGCGTGTTGGCGTGGTGCACGGCGCGCAGCAGCTGATGCAGCGAGTGCTCCAGCACGTGGTCGTGCTCCGACTTGCCGCCCACCTCGCTCTGCACGCAAACACCATAAACATATTTTATTTATGCGAAGAGCATATGCAAACGAACAGTCAGCAGTCACCGATGGCTACTGCAGTCAATTGACTGCGATCAACCACAATTGGGATGTAGGGACAGGATTGTTAGTGACAATTCAATTACTAATAGGAGTTACTAATCTATATGATATTAGTTGTAAGAGTAATCTAAGTGTATCATAGTTGAAATATTGCCACACCCTAACAGGGTATCACATGTTATTATTACAAATAATTTGTGTGATATATGCAATAAATGTATAAATAAAAATAAAATTAAAAATTGGCTTATTTTGTACCTTTATGTTTTCATTGGTATTGTTGTTGTTAGTCTGCCCGTTATTATGACATAGTCTTATCAAGAGCTGGATGCCTGGCAGTACCTTTAATAGAAAGTATAAATTATTAGCATAACATACTATATATAATTCACATTGTAAATGGGAATTACAGACAACATTATGGAAAGCAGAATGAAATAAGATACAGAGGTGGAGCGAATGACAAATATAAAGGTAAAGTAAAGATAGAAAAGAAAGAGAACAACAAAGCTTTAGATATGTTACTTACGGTAGCCATAATCTGAGTGCCGACCACCATATGGGGGATAGTAGCGTCCAGCTGGACCGCTTCAGCCGCTAGCCGAGCAAACAGCTCCTTGCAGAAGAGCACGTTCTGAGCGGCTTCCAGTTTCTGCTGCCAGTGAAGCTCAGCCCCGTCGCCTGGCAATGTGCCGGGGCAGTTGATCGCCGCGGAGCTCAGCGTGGCGGTCACCACTTCTTCTTGTTCTGGAAGGTCTCATTAGAGTTAAATCCACAACTAACTGTACTGTACACATCAATGTATTCAGGGGATGAGGTTGATGTGAATTATGTGTCCTGAATTTACCTTTCTGGCAGAGTACGGAGATGAAGGCGACGCCCTGCAGTTCGGGGGGCACGGTCACGCGCAACGCGGACGGCGCGGGCCCGGCCGCGTTGAGGCTCATCGCCGCCGCTATCTGCTCCTCGGGGGCCTTCGTCACCTGGAAACATTCCACTTACTTACTACAGTCTGCACGGATATGATGATTTAGTAATTATAGCAAAGTAAAATATGTAGCAGAGTATGTATAATGAATGATGAATATAGAAGCACTTGAGGATTCTACAGATAAAGATATTTGGCACTCAGTAATGTCTGCCTATGAAAATAATAAAATAGGTACCATACACACAGACTACTCCTAATCGTACTGACAACACAATATAATTGTCGACATGAGTAAAAAAGATGCATTCACTATAGTATTTAGGCACATGTTGAATATGTAATGTAACTTTGACAGACATACATACATTAACTTATTAATGGTAACAGAACAAAGTGGAGTCATGTGCTATAAGTTTATCTTTCATATAAAACATAATTTTTCATTTCCTGAATTTGTACACCGTAAAAGGCAAAATATGGCTTGGACTAATAATCTTGTAACATCTTTATATGTATGTACCCATATTTGTACGAATAAACGTCTTTGCCTTTGTTATCTTTGTCTTTGATATTCTCTTTGTTCCTATCGGGGTTAACAAATTTTGTTCTATACGGTTTTTTTAATTTAGTTAACCTAGCAAACAGGCAGAAAGGTCATCTGATCGTTTTTTGATCAATAAAACATATTTAAAAGTTCTTATTTTCTCTGAATATATTTTCTAAACTATATTAGATATTTTCTGTTCTTGTTTATTCTTCTATTTGTACTTTATGTTACGAAAAATTGTTTCAAAACAAGGCGAGATTTTTTTTGTTTTTCTATTTACGGCCCCTCCTAAAATCTGCTATAAGAGCTAGCGAAAGCGGTACAAAACGTTTGGGCGGGACCCCAATGAAACAATTTTATGCTATTTAATTTATCTGAATAAATTCGCTTCAGTGGTATCTGTATACGCTTAAAATAACCCTTGTTTCAAACTACAAAACGAATATTTCTCTGCTTAAGCTTATCCTATTAAATAGGTACATACATACATACATATATGCCTCTCAGGTGCATGTAAAATAAAAAAATCCATAACATTAGTGTAATTATTATAAGGACCATAGATTTGATCTTATCCATAAAATGTAGGTATAAAAATTATATATACACACTATGTACTTATACGCTGTGTTATGTTCTATGTACATAGGTACCTACTTATACGCTTACGAAACTTTTACAACACGATTAATAACGTAATCAATATTGAGCTTTCATATATTATTTTAACACTGGCTAAATCCAACTTACTTATCTATTATTATAATTTTAGTTAATTAATTAAATAATTTTATTTAATACCTTTTATTTTTTTTAATATATTTTTAGGTATTTAAAAAAGTAACAAATTAGTACGGAGAAAAATATTTCAGTGATTAACAATTAACACCAAAATTAACTTATAATTAAGTTACATTTACCTTTTTAGTAGTTATATAAATACATTGTTTCATATAATTTATTCAGCAATATATCGTGTTATTTTTTTTTTTAAACTGTTACGCAATCAACCGTACATAACGGTGGGTTTCACGTTCTTTCAATAATAAATATTTAAAGAGGTTAGCAGGTGCAATATACCTCAAATTGATGTCGAAATAACAGTGCGCGGAGCTGAAATAATAATAAAAAACCGCTTCGTCTTTGAAGCGGCGAACCTGCAATTTGGGAATTAATTCTATCACATTTCGCCCGCGTCGGCCGCGCCGCTGTATGGCTGCTCTGACACCGCTACAGCTGATTATAGCCATGTGTCTCAGCAATCACAGCTAATAAGATAACATTTTAATTTAATAACATTAAGATAATATTTTTTAGGCAAGCGGGCTACATCGTAGGCTGCATAGCTTACCGGCGAGATAGCAGCCGAACTCTTGACTTTTAATAATAAAAAAAAAGCAACTTTCGAAAGAAATTGTGACTCTAGAAAGTATATGAGGGCAAATATCCGAACGAAGAGAAAATTATATTAGGTTCGCTTTTTAATTTACAGTGTAAAAGATTGCTTTTTAAACCTTAGGTAACTTTAACCACGGCTTGTAATTTTATAACTGACAACATCTAAAACCTGGACTTTCTTAAAGTAGGTAATATTGCGTACAACTATAGGCGGAGTTGCAGAGATATAGGCGAGTTACCTATACAATTCTTTGTTTTTAGGGTATTATTACTTGATTTCTATTTAACAACAGTTAATTGCGCCTCGTTCGCTTAAGGTACGACGATTGTCTTATGATCCTCCTGACACCACAACAGCTGATTAAGTATAAAACTGCCTCACCGCCCGCAATCTCGCGATATTATCAGGCTAATCAACAACCTTCATTTCTCCTCATAATTGACTGTTTACTCGTACTGTAAGAGTCGACTAAGACGCACCCTATTTTTAAGGTTACTAGATGAACTTGCGTAGTAGTCAAATTATATTATTAAATTCCCAGTGGAAGGCTTCAGTTACATATTTGATTAACAAAATATACCATACTTTGTCTTTGTCTTAAATGACATTTTCTTTGATGTAGTTTTCTCACCAAACATGTCCACTTGGAGCACGTATCATCTCGTCGCGTAAAGAAATACCAGCAACTTGAACATATTATGGCAATATTGAATTGAATTGAAAAATTGAACACAAAAACACAACAGCTATTTTATTAATAAGCTCCCTCATATATCTAATACAGTTATTTTGTATTTTTGCTGTTACTTACATTTATAACGTCTTAGAACTTAACATTGAACGTGGTCAGTAACCCTAACGTTTCCCACTGAAGAGTCACATGGCGTTTCCATCCAAATCGTTTTATACCCGTATATCTAAATTGTTTTATGTGGGATTGTTCGAGATGCTCTCTGCCGTGTCTAAAGCGTCGCTCGCTGCAACAAATATTTCCCTTAACTGCATCCACTTTAACTCGAATATCCACTTGCCTATTAACCGAATTGAATTTGACGTGGTTTTCATTAGGCAACCAATCAGTACACACCGTGGCTAAGTCAGAATTAGTCACGAAGGATTAACTACGATCTCACGTGTACCAAGGTCAAGGTCAAATACTCTCACAGCCTCGACAGGATCGGGTGGTGATCGACCATAAATTACATCGTTTGATTGGTTCCAATCAACTATGGTCTCGATTAAAGAACACGTATTTTGAACGTATATGAGTTTTATTGAAAGCACCCCAAATTAGGCAGTTCCACTTTATCACTACACTACCGTGATATTTTTATGACTACAAGTGAAAAAAATATTTAGAAAGATAAAAGAAAACCAAATCGATAACATTGGGATGGTAAACAATATGCTGACATACTCATATGCTGCAAACGGTAGATAGTTTTACGGAAAGTGTATAACCCTCTATTTGATATGGAACACAGTATCTTATCTATTAAGAGAGCTTGGCTTGAAATTACAAAATTATCATTATTGTTATGAATATAAATAAGAGGGAAAGTAAAAGTACCAAGTCTGCCGCTATGATATAACTAACCAATTGAACTCTGTTATTTTGAGTTTGCTATTCTGAATTCATAAGGGACTAACACTTAGATTCTTGTGTATAAGACGAATAATTTTTTTTTAATGTATAATGAAATATATTATATGTAAAATGAAAAAATGTTTACGTATATCAAAATATACATTCCAAAATTACGTAAAACCTATTAATTTCCAATGTTGTTCTTAAAATATGTTATTATTAATGATATATGTATATCTTCTCTCAAGCGTAGTGCGGAAGGCAGGTGTAAGTAGTAAATAAAATAAAATTCACATTCACTTCCGTCCTATTCAGAACTGGTTTTTATGGGAATGCACTAATTTCGCTTCTGCGCTAGTGATTATTTTTGAAACAAATTTATAATAAAGTCATTTCTATTTTGTTGCGTTTTATGTTTAAAAATATAACGGTGATCGAAAACATCGTGAGAACACTTTAGATATGCGTCTTAAACTCTGCTTAATGTTGTCTAACACACTCACAAGACAGACACAAATCCACAAAGCTGCATTCGACTATCATGGTAATCTATGACCTATGCTCTTGAGACAATAGGCATATATCAAAAGATGTCGACGATGACGTTGACGAAAAAATGTAAATAGTATCACTACATAGTATAAAACAAAGTCGCCTTCTCTGTCTGTCCCTATGTATGCTTAAATCTTTAAAACTACGCAACGGCTTTTGATGCGGTTTTTTTTAACAGATAGAGTGATTCAAGAGGAAGGTTTACATGTATAATAATATATGTAGTGTTACGACGCGGTGAACTAAACAAACATTTTACGAAATTCTACCTCCAAAGGGAAATGCGGGGGCGGGGGAGGGACGAAGTCGCAAAAGCTAATTAACAATAAATTTGCATATATTTTGCAAGTAAAATTGTGTGAACTTAACATGAGCATCAAAGTACATATGTATTACTGTAAACAAACTACCGAGTTGGTTCCTATCTTATCATCTATTAACAACACTAACAACATAATCGCGTGACAAATCGAAGCCTCGGTGTAACAACGGACCGACATGTGTTGATAATGAATACACCATTTTAATATTCGTATTTAACACCGCGTTCCCTGGGACGATAATTAATACGTTGTCTTATTATGTGCGTAACGTAGTATAACGTAACCGAGCAGCTTCGTGCGTGCCAATTTGTGTTGCACCTATTATTGCGGTGGAAGCGAGGCTGCGTGAGACGGCAACGGTCGCCGCACCGCGCGCGCGACACAACCGACGATCGGCCGCAACAATACACCACGCACAGGAAGCGATGGAAGTGCTAATTCGAAAAACGCAAACCACACCGTAATCAGCACAAAGAAGCTCCGCGTAGCTCGTAGCCAGCGATGAAATGACTACGAAGGGGCCTGCAATTAGTGGCCGATGCAAAATGGCTGCCCCATCGGCTAACATACCGTTGCGTCGTCCGTACTAGCCGTTATCGCCAACCCTAATAGCAAAGCTGCAAAGGTTTGTTTTATTCTACGCGGAGCTCACGCGTGTTTGGACACGGACCCCTCGATACGACGTGCGTGTGTTAATTTAATTTTCTACTTGCAGTAATTGCAGCGAGCCGGCTGTCCGAGGGCCTATATTATGACGAGCTATTTGTAAATTAAAAGTAGATGTTTACATATTATGTTTTACGTTGGGTGTGCTTTATAATTTGATGACTAATTATGACAGATTGTTATTTTGTTTAATGCCTTTAGTAGGCATTAGTATTCTGCTTAAATAATCCATTTGTGAGCATAAGCATATACCTATATAAAAGTCGATTCTATTTTTAGGCATAAACTAACATTATTATCGCCTTTACGATTTCAATCGATCCAATAGAAACTATAGATAATTTTGCACAGATAACGAAATGCAAATAAGATAGTACAACACATATAGCTATGCTACGATTGTTATTAACGTGCAATACAAACAATTGTACACGAATTGGACAAATTCTATCTGTGTGGTAAGAGGCTCACGTGGTGCGGGAGCGCTGCGGGCGCCCCGCCGCGCCGCGCCGCGCTTTATGTCCGCCGGCACATTTGTCATGTTAACACTAAACGTATGAAGAGCCGTTATTAATGACGAAAAGATTATGTCGGCTCAGCCAATTGTTGCATTGTCCCCCGGACCCGTTCGTCCGCGCTCGATGCGCCGTTGTCCTTTATTTGCTTTCGAGTAATATATATAACGTGTGCTTTCAACCTCGGCTCAGCACTAATCAAATTATATTACAAGAAAAAGCACGTTGTGATTATTTATGCATGAAAAAGCAAACGACATAATTGTGGCAATAATAAGAAAAAGTTGGAGCGGACTGCGTTTTATGGCACACACGTCCCGCGTTAGCCGTTAACCGCTTAAAATATAAGCACTCGTGTACGTATGCAGCCAGAAAAAACAGGGCGAACATATTGAAATTTCAACAAACGATCACTTTCCTCGCTTTATTGCGTCGACAAAAACAACAAACATTTAATGCGATAACGGTTCATATACCTACCTATGCTTTAATGTGTATTTTTAACCGACTTCAAAAAAAGGAGGAGATTCTCAATTCGAATGTATTTTTTAATTTTTTTTATTTGAAATGAAATGTAGTTGTTGAATGAATTTGATATTCGAAATATGCCCGTTTATTGATTTCTGTAAATCAAAAGGGATTCAACCCTATCACCGCCTATCCACTGCATTCATTTGACAGTAGCGATATCTAATCATCTTTCCGAACTCTTCAATGTTTTTATTATATCTATACGGTTCAGATTAGTAGACATCCCACTCCGATATAACAATCTATGGATATTTATTTGTGCACCGAGTTTAAAAAATATAATATTATATTCCCTACCTAATATAATAATATAGTCATAAAAAGTACGTACATAGTTATAAATATCTTATTACAGATATTTTAACGTTAGTATATACGTTAGTTTAATAACGGTTACATCCTAATTATTTAGTGGACTTTTAATATTATAGGAGTTGTGTCGCTGGCTACGTATAACAGTTCGTTTACGACACTTTCATGAAGCAATTATCAGCAGGGGTCTCTCAAACCGAGAGGTGTAATGTCATAAACTCATAAACTGCCGCCGTTGCACAGGTGTGCGTCAACATCATTAATGATGTACCAATAACAGGCGATCTTCGCTTGCATTCGGCCCAATGCTTCTTACGTAACCCTTTTTAACTGAACTTCGCTTTCGAAACAGCAATGGTTGCTTCTCATATTTCGAGAATAAAACGATCGCCATCTTTTTTTTCTCTTGTACAGAAGTTATGTGGTATCGTTTACAAATTTATTATTCCAAATTCTGGGAACATTGTCGTGCGCGCTCATTGATGTTTGTTATAAAATGTACCAATTAAGATTTTTATTATCTCGTTTTTGTAGATTGCCCTTAAAAAAAACTATAGCTATCGGATGTCTAACAAGTCTAATAGAGGGCGAATTGAATCGCTGTCGTGTTGTTGAGAGATTTTGAAACAATTTTTGGCCTCTCCTCTAGATTGTATCTACAAGCTAGAAGAGAGGCCTAAGCTCTCGAAATATCTCTGTATGTGATGATCAACCACTACAAATTTTTCAGACTGTAAATTTATGAATTTCTAGTATTTTCGGAAAGTTTCTTTGAGTTTAAGTGTTTGCTATGAAATTGAATTCACATAATTCAAATTAGAAAACACTAATTCTTAACACGTAAAACGTTAGCAAGAAATCAAATAATACTAAATTATCATCTGTATCTATTACAAAAGCATATTTACCTATGTCTCGTTCTGTCTGACTGATTCATCAGCTAGTATGATATAAAATCGAATGTAACATAATTCAGGTTGTTGTCCATTTTCAATTTACGAAAAAAACCTTTAGGTACGTAACATAAATGTTAATTTACAGAGATTTGCATTTTAATAACACAGAAATTGAGTAACAATAAACATCAATTTAAAAACATAAGTACACACTATATTAGGATGTCAAGAGGATTAAATTCATTTTAATGTTGGTTTCGTACCCCAAAAGTTTGATAACATTTTAGCGGGACACAATTTGACACGTATTGAATTTGCATGCAATCAAAATTTTGAGCGGTTTAATAATAGTAATCAATAATCAATAAATTGAATGTATACCTAAAGAAGAATTACTATATATTATTACAAAAGTAATTCGGCTAGCACAAAGCCTTGGAACTATGTCACTTGGTCTTCGCGTATTCGATGCCGACAGAACAATTTCAACTTCAATTTACTTTCTACTTACAATAACAATTTTCAATTTAATGCCTTAATGCAAACTCGTAATTGACAATATACATATATGAATGTCATTGTAGATAAATA
>DWEM01001117.1:0-15449 GCA_018245935.1 Agara belti belti | reverse complement strand
TTGTACATCAATATTTACTTAAAAGAATCATTACAATCTTTGCTAACTCGAAATGCATAATAAAAAAATTATAGACCAGAAAAAAAAATGTTTTTTTTTAATACCCAAATATGACAGTTTGTGGCCAGTGTTATTTGACATGGAGCTTTTTTTAAAGCTCGATATCAAGCAGTTGACATTGGCATTCGCCGGTCGATACGTAATGCGAGCGATAGTTCCTGAGGGGGTTAATTAATAATAACGGCGTATGGGTGATTAATGAAACCGTACCCTTCCTAATTTATAGTTGGACTTAGCCGCCTCGCCCCGCACCCGTCCCAAAGCAAACTAAATATCCGATACCTCGATGTTAAGTGTGGTTTGGACAGTCTTGATACTTGCGAATTTTAAATCGCGTGCCTAATTAGCGGATTCTGAATTCTAATTCTGTCATCCAGATTCGAATTTACAAAGCTTATGTTTTTGAGATTAAACATCACTCGCTGCCTAATATATTTTTCGAGTTCCAAAAAAACTGAAGTCTGCCAAAAGAAACCTTCTCGTTCTAAGAGATGACATGTGTCCTATTGTAGAGGGATAAATGAATTGACGACATTCAATGTAAAGTAGACTTGCATTTGGCTACTTGCTCATATAATGGTAAGTGACGTTCAGTTTCAGAGGTACCTCTTTTGCCTAGAAAATACCTCTTAACTTTTGTTTTGAATAATCCCAAGTTATATAATGATGTCATATAGAATAACTTAACTCAGTTTCAGTCGAAACAGAATTTACACTTGAGATTAATCACCATCCCGTTATAGAAACGCCTTTAGTGTAAGCGTGTATTTTACTGGTTGGTAGAACACGAAAACTGCCATTAATATCAATACCTCATAAATATTGTTTAACTAGTGATTGTCTATACTAATTTCATAAATAGTAAAGATTTGTGTGCTTGTATTGAATGCACTCAAAAACTACTGAACCGATTTTCAAGATTCTTTCACCCACTGAAAGGTACATTATCAGCGAGTAACATAGGCTATATTTTATTTCCTTACAAATTAGGGATCCTTACGAAAATTACAATAATGAAAAGCAAGGGAGCGAAAATTTGGCCTATGAAAGTCAGTTTTCTTCGCGTGCGATGCGGAAAGGCGGCTTGTTGGTTGGGAACTAAGGTTATAGGACAACTAACAGGCTGCTTTTATCCCGAAATCCCCACGGGATCAAAATCTCCGCGGGTAGCACCGCGGGGCACAGCTCGTTTAACATAAAGTCGATATAAATTAGCGGTAATGTCAACGACCAAGACTGAGCGGCCTCCCAACATTATTATGAAGACAAGTACGAGCAGTGTATTCGGACTTTGAAAATCTAATTACGTAGCCAGTACCCTTACCTCGATCGCTCCTTCGCGCCCGCCGCCGCACCGCCCACCCGGCTTTCTTCCACTTTGGACTACTACTCATATCTACTCGTATATCTATACTAATATTACAAAGAGTAAGAAGTAAATAAGTAAGTAAGTAAAGAGTAAGTAAGTAAGATTTGTATGTGTATGTATGTAACGAATAGGCTCAAAAACTACTGGACCGATTTCAAAAATTCTTTCTCCATTTGAATGCTACATTATCACTGATCAACATAGGCTATACTAGCTTTTGCCCGCGACTTCGTCCGCGTGGAATACTGTCTTTTGCAATAAAAGTATCCTAGGAAATTAAAATGCTGCCCAAAGTCAGTTTTCCACGCGGAAGAAGTCGCGGGCAAAAGCTAGTACTTATCTAAAGACGATTTAAGATGAAAATATAAAGCTCAGTTGCATCATGTCGTCGCATAAGGCAGCGAGGTTAGACTAGCTCGAGTGTTTCATCAGCCAGCACCGAAATGTTCATATCCGGAATTTTGTGTCGAGTGTCGGGCTGTCAGGCGAGCGGCGCGTGCTCGATGTCGCTGGACGTGCTGCGGTCCCACCACACGCGATGGACGAGTTCAATAATAAGTTCAATAACAATAATAACGGGGGACTATTCCACACGCCGCTATTTGATTCCAAATTAGGCAATTGAATGTCTGTCTTATTGTAAGCGGACAGCTGATAAACATACATGTAATATAATACTTATATAGATATTTTTATTACACCCAGACAGAACAAGTATGTGTTTAAAATGTGTTCATCACATAAATGTTAGTCTCAGGTGGGAATCGAACTCAGGATCTCCGGTTTTGCAGTCAGGGTCACTAGCCACTCGACCACGAGACCAATCACTACATGTTATAGCTATGTACTATACGTATTATATCTTAATAAAATGTGGGTTGAGTAGCGGTTTCAAAGACAAAGACAAAGAAGTTTATTTGCACAAATATGGGTACAAATAAACATGTTACAAGATTGTTCGTTCAATACATATTTTGCCTTTTACGGCGTATAAAATTAAGAAATAGAAGTATAGGTACAAATAGCCCTAAGCCCATTCAACTGGTTTCTGGAAAATATTCATGATTATTACTTAAGCTAACTCTACGCGATTGTACAACACTTGACTACACTGCTGGCTTACTGGCTACGAGTTGATCTTTTCGTATTCGCCTACATTGTGTGACAGCTGCTTTAAAATTCCTTATTAGATCTCATTTTATGGAAATACTATCCAGCACATTTAAGGTCACGTTAACATGTATTTGAATCTATTTTTATATCTCATGATTCACGGAATATGTAACGTTGCTTTTGGAATCACCATCTTCTATTACCTTACGCAGAAAGTCTTATGGACAGCAATTTTAACATAAATATGTTCAAAATATGCATTCGTTTTAAATTATAACCGATATGAACACACTCAATCATTTGTCAAAGGACTATGCTGAGACCTCTCGCATCGGGAGCAGTCTTTGATTAAAATGTCAATAAATTAAATATTTAGTAGGATACTTATACTTAGACTTGTGCAAGCAAGCTCTAATAGGATTGACATGGGGCTGTTAGTGTGAGTTGGCTCAATTATATTAAAAGGTATTAATATACTATTACTTAGTTTAGTATACATCAATATTGAGACGGCAGGAATAAGATTGTCTCTAATTTACCAATTGCAGTGTAGTTTCCTGTACAATAAGCTATCGAAACCAAATTCAGGATAGGAAAGTAGGTATGCATATTTAATTTAGCAGGCTTTTCCGCTACTAAGGGAAGAAAGGCGGCTTGGTGGAGAATGTAAACGTATGGACGTATGGTATTTAACGGCTGTCCGGTTACCATAACACAGGTATTTAACGCCTAATTAATGAGGAATGATACTTAATTATTATTAGATAATATCGACAGGTCACGTAAGACCGGGTAGAACTCTTACGTACACCACCGCGATACTTTCAGATAAGCCTCGCGGATTACTTACGTCGGTACCGCCGCGATTGTATTATCGATGCGTGGCTAAACGAGTGTAATGACGTAGAATTAAAAGTTCAGTACATCTAATACGCGACGCGTTTTAAACGGTCGTCATAGTCTAGCAGGTAACTAGTGACGCTTAGAAGAATAACCGTAACATTTTTTTTATTATCCATTTACTTACGCAATGGAATATGTAATGATGTTTTCTTAAATGCTTTCAATGCTCACAACTGGACACGTTTCTACTGTCATAATGAGGTGGTGTTAGGCCACGGTGGCCCACGCTGGCCAAGTGCACAATGCCAGACTTCACTCACAGAACATCGTGGGAACGCTAAGGAGTGCATGTCGTGCGATGCTTTCCTTCATCGTTATAGCGAGTGATATTTAATTTACAAAAACCCACGTAACTTTGAATAGACAGAAGTCCGTGCCAGGATTTGAAACCAGAGCCCTGGAGTGAGACCGAGATTCAGATCACTAGATCACTGCTTATTAATACGTATTGCAGCTCGGTTAAGACGTTTGAATAGATATTTCACTACGTTTCTTTTCTGGAACTTCTAGTCGCAAATAGAGATAGATAGAGATAAAGATAGATACTAAAGGAACTTTAACGAGTTATTAAAATTTACAGGATCAATGGACTAAGTCTAACTCGTTATAATGTTTAGTAAACATAACACAAGAAAATATTTTTAGCAATCATCCGATTTTTATGATGCAATAGAAAAACGATTTTATTAAAGCCTTCGAGTGGGAGGCTCACGCGCCGTAATGGAGGTATACAGCCCGCCGTAAACGACGCTGTAAAAGGTGATTATTGACTTAGCGGTCCGTAAGATTATAAATATGACCATTAACAAAAATTATATTAGGGCCAAAAATTTCACGATAATTTGCTGAACTTTTTATTTTATCTATTTCTCGCCACCCTAAGATTACATATTTTGTTACAAATAAAAAGGTTTGCTAGTAGGACCGTCGGTGAACATTCTCATTTCTTCTTCGCCAGCTATTCAGTTCGAAGCCGATAAATGAATCCAATTATCAACTGAATTTTCTGAGAATACAGATTTGGTGTAAGAAAAAAACCTGTTTTACAAGTACATATCTAAAGAACAATCAATCTAAAGTTAAAATAAAGTTTAATCCATTACCGCATCGTGGTTGACAACAACAACAAGAACAACAACAACAACAACAACATACCGTCACGCCAGGTCCCTAACGGGGTGGGCAGAGTGCCAAATATCTCTGTCCTTCTAAACCTGACGCTCTTCGTCTACATTCATCACTTTCTGACATATCATGTCAGATATACCAATATCGCAAATACTTTTTCGATCAACAAAAAAAACCTGCATTGACGGGTTAAATGTAACAATGCTTAAGCCATAAATATAGTGTACGATCTAAGAATATATGAACAAGGATGAGGCTATTTTTAAACCGCCGCTAAAACCGGACATTGATAGGGTTGAATTGAAAACATAAAAACGCTGAACCCAATTGGCCCCGTACACGAAAGTTTATGATAATAGTTACTGTATCTCGAGACAATGCACTTGCGGCCAACCGATTTCGAATTGGACGAATAAAAAGCTGTGTTTTGGTAACCGAACGGCTAATAAACATACCATGTACATATTTAATTTTTATTATATCCAGATACAAAAAAATGTGATTATGACACAAATGTTTCTCCTAGGCGGGTATCTACGACACACTAGACCAAGAGGCCGTTCAAATGGTGATCACTACCCAAATCTTGGGAGAACCGAGACAGCCATCTGATCTCAAACGTCTAGCCGCGTCTCGAAACCCCCGGTTACGCATCTGGGCGGCGGCACGTATCACGCGCGAGAAAGCTGGCGTAGACTTTGACCGGTCACTTGTTTTATTTCATTCAGAGATATTGACGAGCTCGCTTGCTCTTGACTCCGATTTTGAAGAATTTCTTATTCAGCAGTCATTGACATCGACCGACTTTTATTATTAACTGGCGCATCGTGGCGGCCGTTTGATTCATGTAATCACTCTGTCTGTCTGTGTTTAGGTAACGTTTTTAACTCTTTTGCAGTTCAGCAAGAAATTCTGATATTGTGCTTTGAAAGCGACAGACTGTTTGTGTAATAAGATGTTTTCAACTGTATCAAACACAAAGCTACAGATATGTCATAAAGTTACATGTACAGTCTACCGATTTAAGGTATAGTTATATCTGCACCTTTGAGGGTCTGGGGTTCTAGAAGTTATTAGCTACTTTAAGGTGAAATATCACTCGTCATAAATGCATATAAACGTGAAAATTAAACCTGTGCCACTGACAGATATTTTTCATTTTTTTATATACAACGTACTGAATGTAAAGTGACAGAAAGCGGGATGGGCTGGTGTCGGTCTGCAAATAAAAGTATTCTCTTCTTTACATAATTATCTTCTAATAAATGCAATGCTGTATAAAATGGCTTTGGTATTAGACATAGTTCACGTATAGCTTCCCCTAACATTATTCCGATAATTCCTTTATTGTCAGATACCGTGAAGTTACTTTATATTGTTAAAAACATTATTGTTTTACCTACGTTTATACTCGTATCTCGGGTGAATGGCCTGCGAAATGATGACAGCATCGAGGAATGGGAACATAATTTGGAAATTTTATCAAAATCATAAACATGCATTTAATTTTTGTAATATAATATGCTTATTATGTAGAAGGATGTATTTGTAGTGTAGGTTAGTTTATCGTTTGGTTATTGAAGGACAAAGCAATTTTAAATCAGTTTAGGTAGGTGCTAGACATTCGTCCGAGGAACGATCTCCGTTACACCTACTTCTACCTTGAAGCATATTTTGTTATTTCAACAATTTGTATTTTGGTTTGAAATGAAAGGATTGGTCCACGCGTATGCTAGAAGCGACCGTCACAGTCGTCGAGAGAACTCATCTGTGATCCAATAGCACGGATACTTGCTAATATCTATCTGCTTCTTGAAGATCCTCTGCTATCTGGAACCGCGCTAGGGGTTCGAGCGCATCGATTACCTCACATCGTGAATGCCATGTTATTGGAGAAATGGCATATGTCTATCATTTCTAAATATAGATATAGTGTGTAAGATTTGTTACGGACAATGACTAAATCGCGGCCGGCCTTATCGCGGTCGGTAATCGGGCGTGCGGCGCTCACTCCGACATAATCCCTTCGAAATACTTTCGTCCGGTTCTTTTTTCCGCCAAAATACTCCATTACGAAATTGGCTAATGTATAGATAATCGTCTGATAGAATAAATTATGTGTGATATGTCACGCGGCCCTCTCGCGTTAAAGGCTTTCCAGTGCATATTTCTCGATATTTTGATAAGAGACAATATAACCTGTGTTAATACTGATAAACAGGGTTCTTCCCGCTTCGAATAGCCATTGATGTCATTTCGTCACATATATAATAACATGTGGCTGACGATCAGAGCCAGACTCGTCTGCCTAAATACTCTGATATGACGCTATACTATTTAGGTCGTTGAATATTAGCGATTTAAGCAACAATGCGGTCGGAATCCTGCTGAGACAAATGACGAATTTTGACTAAAGTTTTGTGTCTGCGGAGGCACGCTTAGCATCCGATACCTGCTTTTGTCGTTACTTTGCAACCGTTGAACCTCGTCGGAGGCTTTAAAGGCAGTTCAAAAATATCTGTCAGTCGGGTTGGCCACTAACCCGCATTTCGATCATTTGCTTCTAGGATGGAACGTAAATTGAGCTTTCTTACCAAAATAAGAGGGGAGGGGTGGAGGGGCAAAGACTTAATATGTACAAACTTTTCCTTGAACTACACATAGAAAAAGGCAAAATTCTAGAGAAATTCCACAATAATGGAAGTATACTCAAGGCTGTGGATAATGGTAGTTGCTTTAAGTAGGTACATGTAAATAAAATGTGTATGTAATGTCCCGAAAGTGTTTTTTGCTGTCAATATGTAAATATTCCGCAGATATTTTTTTGGCCTCTGCTAAGGGGGATAACCCCCTCCCTTATATACGCTCCGACTTCTGTGAAGTTTAGTGAGAATTAAAAATAAAAGATAAAATACATATTAACTGGCCAAATAAATAAAAACATTTCAATTCTTTAAAAAGTATTTTACCACTAGTTGTATAAGAGATTGAGTTCACAACCTGTTTGATAAATAACAAAACTGTAAAATTATTATGATTTATATTTAAGGAAAAATGTATAACAAAGCACGTGTTAAACAGGAGATGATTATCATAGAAATAAGCTTATATGACTAAAATTAACTTGATTTCAATGTACATTTTTGCATTTTGCTGCATTATTATTAATAGCATTATTTAAGGAAAATCAAAATCACATTCATACACGGTACCAGTGTCTTCTGCGTTGTGCATTCCGTGGTGCAGTGGTCGCGTACTGGTTTGCATTTCACAATCAGTCCGAGAGTTTGGGTTCAAATCTTGGTCTGTGACTTTTCAAAATTACGTGCAAGTGTACATGATTTATTAAATATCACTCGCCATAACAGAGGAACCCCGTCTGTGGAACTATAAGCGTTTAACAATGCTAAGCATAATAGCCATAAACCAACCTAAGGAGGACACGCCATGCGAAGCCATTATTTACCTACTAGTTGACCATACCGTCCTGCTTATAGGAAGATCACGTTCAATTTGCAACAGCGGAGTAAGGGCTGCGAGCGAAGATTTACGAGGTCCATATCAGTGGTCCATCGTCCAAGAGCGCACTGTGACACTATCTGTGACCTCCGGGGTACAAATAGGTGCCAGATACATATGTACAAATGAGTAAACCTCTAGTTTTATTAATGATAATTGGGACAACTGATTCCAAATTAGGCAATTAAATGCCTGTGTCATGGTAGCCGGTCAGGGTTTCTAAACACTAAACAAAGCGGCGGAATGTTGATAAAAAGTTTCGGGAATTCAATGAAACTTAAAGTCCAGACTCGAAGACTGCCCTTTTATTTTTCTTTGTATTTTTCATCTACGTTAAATTTTTTTGCTACATTGTTTTTTTCATTTCCCTCTCTCTACCAGTTGTGGTTTCAAGACAAGACAAGACCTGTGACACATTTCTTTTATTTTCTTAACAGGTCTCAGGTGAACACCCGTCTAATGTTAGACAGGTGTTCTCTTCGAAATGAATTTTTTGCTTTTATATTCTGCTACCCCGCTAGTAGAGTCAGCAGGTTTCACATGCATTTGAGAGAATTATGGTTTTCTCGCGATTTTTTCTTTCGCTCTTATATTGGGCAGGATTTAAACGCATACAAGCGGGAATGTGATGTTAAATAAACCAGCCCCTATTCGAGTATCTATGTCCAATTGTAAGTCAATACAAATTTAAATACACATAATTTGAAAAATATTGTATACATACCTAGATGATTACTGTAATTGAATATTTATTATGAAATAATAAAAAACAGGCTTCACTTCGGAACCTCACCTAAAATGATAATTATTATATATATAAAATACTAAATATACAGGTATCTACGTCACATTAAAAACATCGATGTAGTATACGTTAGTGGGGTCTGGGATAAAAGTCTCAACCGCCGAATTACCTTTGATGAGTATATTTAATGAAATAGATATTTTTTATTGAGTTTAACGGATTTTTTAAATTCCTAGATTGATCTCGAAACACAACAGTAAAATTTCCTATTAAATAACAGTCAGCTATTCTAAACTTGATGATCATTTACCGTATTCGTTTTTAATTTATTTTTATTCAATTATACAATATCAATTTCAATGCACGCTTTGATATTGCCGCCGATACAGTAACGGTAGCGGACGCTCGGAAGCTTTAACTCTCGACCGATAAATGCTTGTCCGCTGCGATAAACTGAAGAATGTTGATAAAAAGTAAATTGGAGCACCCCGTTGGCGAGAAAAAAATGTATGCGTCCGCGCAAGTATATTAGCCGGGGATGGTTCGGTGGGCGGCAGTCGCGCGCCGGCAGCCGCTCTCGCAGTCCGCATGCATCTCGATCTTCTAACATACTTCACTTGTTTACGTCGGAGAAACCTCGAACATGATCCCGCGGGTGCTAACATCGTTCTTTCTAGTCAGTAGCGTAGGGTTGTTTAGTTTAAGGGGTGTTACGATGGGGGCGTGCGCGAACCACGCGAACGAGGCGCTCAGTGACGCGGATGTGACGGTGGCGAGGCTGGAGTTCGTGAAGCAGCAGATCCTGAAGAAGCTGCGGCTCAGCAAGGAGCCGGACGTGGCCGTGCCCGTCAACAGCCTGCCCATGCCGGTGGCGCAGGGGGCCACCTTCACCCCGGCCTCCGAGCAGCCGCCCGAGGCCGACGAGTACTACGGACGGACAGAACAAAAGATCATCTTCCCCGTTGAAGGTAAAAATTTAAACTTTAATTAAATTAACTAATATATCAATGAGTTAAGTCATACCTGATTTAGTACCATAAGGAAGAATCCTGTAGCCTCAAATAAACATAAATTGTAACTCAAGGAATTGGTATATGTAATATTGGAATTGTTACCAACATTACTAAATAACATTTAAGTAAACTCAAAATTTGTTATATTAATCGACTTAATGTATTTGTGACATCAACCTAGGTCACTAAAGTACTTAAAGGGTAGGTAAGGGTAGTCTGATGGGCATGACCTGTCTGTGCTAGCGGGCTGTTGTTAGGGTAGGTTGTAGAGTAGGTTATGGTTCACGAGTGTTGTGGTAACAGAGTTTACTTAATAGCAAGAAAATACTCTAAAAAATATTTTAATACCCATTCTTAATATCATATTATCTTGCTTCTCGTTATTAGAAAAATATTATACATTTTAAAAGTAACAAATGAATTAAATTCAAAAATACAATGTTTGTAAAGCGTCTCAATTCTTGAATACCGCTATGCTTCTGATTAAACTCTCAAACGCTACCCACTGTATTAGTGTCTTATGCGTATTTCTTTGTATTATAACAAAATAGCTCAGTAACAGTACATAATCTATTTATTACAAATTCGTTTGAAGCTGGTATTATAGAGTATTACATATTTATTTTATTACGATATTATACATTTAATTCATGCCATTTAAGAACGTTTTTAATAGGTTTCTGGTCGTTAAATTAATCAGTTCCAGTGCTAACATAACATGAATAATATCTTAATAACTAAATTAATGTTATATTTATTGTACTTTAAACAGTCCTCTATGTAAACTGGATTATTATTCTGGCATTCTTCTTTCTTCTTTACTCTACATTCTTTACGGTCTGTTTCTTTCGATAATTTCCAAAGATATTTGCCATCTCTTTATAAATCGGTTTTCGACTATTTTTATACGTACCACATTAAATTAAATTTACAATATCAAATTTTAAATATAAAATATATTAATGCTGTCAGAACTAAATAATGCTATTTCCTATCCTACAGTGTACTTAATTGGTCAACCCTATTTTTATTATTATGCAACGAATTGTCCAAAATGCATTTATCTGCAACGGAGGTGAAAGTGACGCAACACATGTGTTTAATTAACAATATGTGAATTACAGATAGGTTACCATGCATTATTTATTACGACTTTAATATAATTAATAGCAGTGTAAGCAGGAATAGCCATTAAACACTGATAGTCTAGATCTAGAGATAAAGATTTCAGCCTCCCCCTGGGTCCCGAGTGTAGATTGAAATCCTTACACGCACATCTTTTACAAAGCTCTATGCTTTTTATGAATATAAATAACCTATATATCGGTCGCTATAACGGCGAAGGAAAAATGAGGTAACCTGCGTGAGAGCTTTCTCTGGGGTAGTTGGGAATGATATGTAATGAGCTACCTTCCGAGGTTCTTACAGTGCGCTATAACATGGGTTGCTTCAAACGTAGCGTTAAAAGATTCCTTCAAGGCGGGTAACGTTCTATAGGCTGCCACGCGAAGTGTGAGTTTGGTAGGCTTAACATCCAAAATTGCCAAGACATCTTCGCAGCCGCAAACACGACGCCAACACTCCCTCTCTTCGTGCTTCATTATTCGTGACAAATGAACCCAATTAACGTTATACCTACGGCTTATTGATAAAAATAAACCACAATAAATAATAGTACGTAAAGATGAACAATGTGATCGATTAACTCCCGATTTCAACAATAACTAGTTTTACACTTAAATCGGTTAAATGTTTAAACTCATACAATTTTAAGAACAATGACCACGATAAAAGTTAAGTTGAGTGTGGAAGTGGCTGCTGTGTAGCAATCACTTGAAACACTAAGGTAATCTCGGTTAACAATCAGCAGCAGCAGCAGCCGCCCTGCTGCGACTGTCTTTAAAGAGAACGCAGCGGAGGGTGGCTTCATATCTCATTGGTGTTTATATAATTTATCTCCTGGTTTCATCTTTTGAAACCTTCATTTACTAAATGCTAACATATAAAGAAGAGAGAAAGACAAAATATTTTACTAAAAATTAGCTCCTACACAAATGTACACCAATAAGAACAGACAATAAAAAAAGCAAGAAACAGGTAGAAAAAATCATGCAATTCGGAAACAATGGGAACATTACCCATAGCTTGTTAGTCTTAGATGCGACTGTGTTGCAATAAGATACGAATAGGCAATCACTTGCAAGGTTTGCTGTATAGCCGCCAAAGTGAGTTGGGTACCTTAGCCTCTCATGAAGTGTTCGAATCTGAGGAATTGATGTTACTTCATTACTGATGTTACTTTAAACAGAAACAAATGTCAGTTTGAGTCAACTTGAGAAAACGCCATATATTCCATCACAAATGTAGAATTTGTAAAGCTTAAGTCGCCGCCATTTTGAATATTTAAATTGATCCCATTTTAAATTCATGTAATTTTTCGCCAGTTTAGAAGACATCCAACATCTAAGAAGTAAAGCGCACTTTGCACCTTTGTTTTGCGGAGTTTCACATGGTTGTACGTTGTGTGGCGGCACTTGCTAATGTGTCAAGTGATTACCGACAGCTTGTGTCAACACTGGACGTTTTCTTAACTGCTTCTGGACGGGCGTCCGTGACTTTGGACTTAGCTATTGAATTAGCTGCTATTGTATTTATTTATTTTATATATTCCGCCACTAAATTTGTCGACAAATAAATTCGAAGTCAATAATCATATTTGAAATTAAAAAATAAGCCATTTGAGGACCGTACGACTGACTGTGAAATAGGGCTGGACTTTTAAAAACTAACTTGGAACGCCTGATGCTCTAGTCTCTCTGCCTACATCACGTGAAGGTTCCGAGTTAAAAAGTATTTTTTTTAGCGAATGGCGAATATTTATAGCGATATTAGAATGCTTGCACATTTTTTTTAATTAGAACAAAAATTTATTACGACTACTCGAGATATGCATCTAGTAAAATGAATATTTACAGTCCAAAGTGCAAAAGTAACATTTCATAGTGTATCTGCAACTTTGCAATATTTCACTGACGTTAGCACGCGCCGGTGCCGTGGCGGGGGCAAAGTCCGAGCGGCCTAGCGAGAGGACTGGCGGAGCGCCAACTAGGAGATGCATACCTGATTTAACCATTCATTGCAATGGGACTTTATTTGCATATTACATATCACTACAAGTGAATATCACCCTCAATCGAATACAGATGCTATCAAAATTTAGTAACATTGTAATTCTTGTATATTTTCATTTATATACCTGTATAAAACCGTAAAGTTGGTTAGACGGTAGGATTAAATACCGAGTTTAGGATCTGCAGGAGCCAGAAGTGTCGTGAATTAGGTTAAGCGTTTACCGTGGTAATCAATTATAAAGCTTGACAAGATTTTTATCGTTCTAAATAATACAATTTCTCTGTAGTTATTTTGCTTTTTTAGGGATCAAATAAAATCAAAAATTTTGAAATAGCACAAACAGACATAGTAATTTTGCATACACATATGCGTTAGTGGTAGTCATGTGATGCATTAAAAAAACGACTTAAACCGATCTTTGTTCGTCAGTTTAATAATGGGAAAAGGGTGCCTTACACTTTAAAAAACCTATACTCAATACTTTGCAATGATAAAAATATTTCTAATTGATGAATGACATGGTTACAATTTGCCTCGTTCATGATTGATTGCTTATTATGATGATTGCTATGATGATTGATTGCTATATAGATGATATTGAATGCTATTGTTTAAAAGGTGATATTATAAAATTGGATATCCCAATGAGCTTAGCCTCGTTTCCTGATATGATAATACGGTTTTTTTTTGCAAATCCAAGAGATTACCGGAATATCCGGATAAAACCGGTTCTCGTCCGGACTTAGACGCGTTACCCCGATAAGGGTTGATAAGGTCGATTAGACGGTAGGATATTTTCATTCACGTTTATTTTCGCCATGTTCCGTCATTACAATTTCTATTTTAGGACATTTTTTAATTAATCCATTTGTATTTTATCGTTGTATCTTGTTATTCCATTGACGAAATTACAAGATTATAACGGCTACGTACACATATTTATGTATCGATTCGTATTTGAGATTAGAACTGTCAGTATGTTGCATTGAAAACTCTACTTCAGCGTGCTTTCGATTGGATATGCGTTGCGTTAGATATGTCCGTAAATTGAAGAATAAAATTTAAAAATACATATTGAAGTGGAGCAGGCCCTCTACGTAAAAAAATACTCATATATTACAACAGTCTTAGGGCAGATAAATAGAGGTAATCTGAGTTTAAAATATTAGAAGTTGCGATATGACAATCGCAATGACTTTACTATAAAACAACAATGTCATTATTTTATTTCAATATAATCGTTGATGTGTGACGAGGAGTGACCTTAAATGTGGAATCTCCGCGCTCGTTAACAAGACGGAACAATGACGAGATAATGTTTGTTTTATTTACCAAATTATCTTCGCGACTGTACATTTTGTTATCAATAAAAAATGAACTCTATTTACTGATATCTGCGTTTATATATCCATTTGTATTAATATATATGAGTATTTTGTAGTATTCTCATAAGTCACCTGAACCTCACGAATTACTTTAAATAAAAGAAGAAGCTTCATGAAAGCTCTATAAAGCGGCAGAATTAAAAAACAATAGTGGTTTCCGTTATTGGTACGTAGTTCTGTCATATCATACAATGTTCACTTGTAAACTATTTTATTTATGTCTTTGCCTATTTTGGTAACGGAACTAATTTATGCTATGATAATTATCGAAATAGGACGCGTTGGATAAAAATACTTGGAGGCTGGGCCTCTCGATCGTCGCATGTTTATTGTAATCGGTTTTCTTATCGACAAGTTAAAATATTGTCCCACGTAGTTCGTAAGACTGCAGTCGATGATATTTTAGAACTGAGTTTTATGAGTTAATAAATGCATTGTTATCTACAAAGCTTAACTTATGCAGTATTATGCATATATGCATTAATACATGCAGGCATAAACCTAGGTTAACGTTGCGTGTCAGTAACCTTAACGAGGCCGTTCTACCTTCAGTCGACTTCGCAAACCTCTCCGTTACGACTTTAACTTCACTTATCAAAGTATTTTATTTTCTTTTCACATAAATAATTAGACAAGGGTCATATTATCGTGCCCGCGGCGGGGCGGGGCGGCGGGGGGCGGTCAGCTGACCTGCACGTGATTTCATAATGATTTTAGCAACAATTATTAATGATATTAATAGCATTTTGGTTTGTTCGCATACTGTACCTATATTTCAGTGTTTATTTAGAATTTGGCATTTATAATCATATGTAAATCGATTTGAGGGAAATTAAGCATTAAATGAAAAGTGAAGCCTATTAAATCCATGCTTAGGGTAGAAATTACTTTTGCTCTCGTTAACTAATATGTATGTAGCTTTTTAAATCAGAATATAATTAAGTTACAAGTAAACGAACACGATTTTAACTATATAATCAACTTGAACATGATCACTCTTATAACTGTTATATAATGAATCTTATCTATTGTATAAATAAAACATCGCAAAGTGTCAACCCCTGAGGGGTCTGTACGGGTGG
>DWEM01001116.1:0-15454 GCA_018245935.1 Agara belti belti | reverse complement strand
CCCGGGATTTGAACCCAGGACCTCCCGATCGGCAGTCGCGCTAGCAACCGCTCGACCAACGAGGCAGTCAAGTGAGTGATGTAGTGAGATATATGCGATAATTTGTAACTGTTAATATGTAGAATAAACAGAGACAACCTGTAAGTAAACAGGATCCAATCGCACGAATCCGCGTCGTGTCGGCAGCCTTGCCAGAGGCGGTGTTTTTGCAAAACAACGCCATTGCAACACTACTCGTAGACACTTGCCGGCTCTCTCTTTCTCACCGTGTTGCGAGAATAACCTACTACTTGCTATTAATAAACAAACCGGAGAAGCGAGTACGACTACAAACACGCCGACCGTGCGAAGCGACAACTAAACCAACTCGTTACTACACCAATATTATGTAGCTTTAGAAAGTGAATGAGTTTGCTGTTTTTATCATTCACCTAAAGTCATTTTACAGACTGTGTTTTTCCTTTCCCAAAGGTATTTCATGGCTCCAAGCATTTTGTTATTGCATAGCATTTTTAAATAATAACAATGTTATATAACAGTCTTTTTACGCAATGAAAATGATTTACTGTAACCTCTGTACGATTTCTACGTAAATACGACGAAGGTTAGGCAACGGTAACTGTAATCATAAACAGTGTCTTGTGTTTTTTTTATTATTGGCAACACTAAATTTCTGCCTGTTATACAAAAACACGCGCATTAATGCACTTGTGTACTATTCGAGGTTTACGGAGAATCCCCGCCGTAGTTTCCTGTTTGCGCTGGACGATAGAAGGTAATTGCAGATGTTGTTTGTTACGCCGCATGTTTTTGTTTGGTAGCAATGAATGGTGTTCGTTGCTCAATCCAAAGGGCGGCGGCAAGGTCGCAGCCACAATTAGCTGTCACTCACGTTGGAACGTAACTGTGACACAAAAACGTGCGCGTATCATTGTACTCATTACAAGTATTAAAGGCATAAATAGGCCATGTCTTCGTGTTGTATAGTTTGATGTACTCTTAGAAGCCATTCGTGTTCGAGCTGTTTTTATTGAACAACATTACCTACCTAACATTTTTCACAACAAGCTAATTCAATTAAATTGTCGTTCGGCTGCTTACGTAACAGTATTGTAACAAATCAGTTTTGTATCGAATTTTATTGTGTCTCTTAGTTTTATTGTGTTATCTGGCTTATTATCCGCATACCTATTATATGACCAGCAAAACGAGACTAAGAAAATATGCGGCAAACTCACTTTACCCGCTAGTTGGGCAAATAGGCACAAGTGTCAAAGCACTATGTATATTAGTTTTTCACACTTCCTTTTAAAATAAATGTGTTCTAGATTACAGAATATCTAGTTTATGTAAAATACCTAGTTAAATCACAGCAAACTTTTAAAGCGCAACGTACAGTTATCTTATTAGAATTTCATTAAAGCTGCAATGTGAGTATTTATTACAACTTATGTCAATCTACACCGAATGTTTTGAAATGGTGTCATTAGACCAGCGTGAGACGTGTCGGTTGGCGCTGTGTTTCACGCGCCCACCGAGTGGCCTAGCGAGCACCGAGGAGCGAGCTCCGAGCTCCGAACGCCGCCTCGGTGTCGCTGGCAAGTGGGCTAAGGTCGCGGGCGTGCATTTTTCAACGCGCCTACTTGCCTGAGTTACAAAACAGTAAACTCATTTAACCTAGTACCGTTGTATCATTTACAGTAATGTTTGCACTCACGAAATCGTTAAGGTCGTCGAGCACTTTCCTGCAATTTCGACTATAAACATTGCTCAATGTACACGGATCGATAAAAACAATCAACATAACCGCGGCTAACCGGATTTCAAAACAATTTCTTTAAAAATGTATTGATTTAATCGGATTTTTTCCAATGAAAGTTTTGATGTTTTGCCATGTATAGCTAACATTGATACTGTCAGTATGGTGTATATAGCCATCTTTAGTGCTACTGGCGCGCGGCCAAGGATGAAGGGAAACATGTGTTGTAAAATGCACCTTCGGTGGGATGCGTCCGCGCTTCATATCTAGGTTAAACGTGTACAAGCGATTCGGCTTTGATTCGTTATTTATGAGCATTCTTGGCTGTAAATACCGACATGGATAACCGGGGAAATAGAAAACACGGTTATCCGTTAACGAAAACATTATTGACTTGCAGAGCTGTAGGTATGTCCAACATTACGTTTTGTATAGTCACAGCGTTTAAGTAATATTAAAACACGAAAGGTTCGATGATGCGATTTGGTTTCACCTAGTATATTACGATACAATATATAGTGAGATCATCGCTGAGATCTCAGAATTCGTCGGTTGATTCATAAGACGCGAGTGGTGTCTTGTTTTGAGTCGTACATTTTGAAATAGTTCATTGACAGTTGTTAAAAGATAGATATTTCACAATAACAGATTTTTTCCTCGTAACTGTATTATTATTCGATTATTACGCAAGCGAAGCCGCGGGATAAATCTAATATTTACATAAAACTGGAATGATTAAAATTGTTTTAATTTAAAAAAATCGGTCCATACGTAAGTATTTTTATTCGTTTAATATAAATAGGTCTGTCGTAAGCAGTCTTGATACATTGACCTGATATAGTGGTCAAAAAAACAACTACCGAACCTCTAACTGTGCTCGGTGTGGCATATACGTTAACCCTTAAATTTTATAGAAATAAAATTATAGCTTAATGACTTCTTAGAAAGTAGTTCCCTTGTTATTTGCCCGAGTATCTACCGGAATATGGCGTTAATTGGGATTCCGATAAGGTTGTGATTGAAATGGTTTATTGTGATGTTTAAACGTTTCTGTAGCAATCAGTGTTTTCCGAGTAGTCGGTATTTCCAAGTAATGTTTGCGATGTATAGAAAAGGGAGTTGGTAATCGAGGTGGGTTGGCAGGGCGACCGGCGGCGCGCCTGCATGATTCATGCCCGTATCTTGTGCCGTCCTCAGACATCGGAATGTAGGTCGCCGCTCGTGATGGTTTGTTTGGGTCCGCAGAATTAGTTTGTTAATAATACGACAACCTTTACTTTGTGCACCGTTTCCACCTACCACGCCACATACCTAGCTCTCTATTTTTACCTCCTGGCAAGCTTATATTTTACACTTACCTACTGTCGCTAGCCCGTCTACATTTCAAATGTAAGTGCGATATATTATACCGCATTAAATACTTTACAATAGTTTAAGGTAATTCAACACATTTCGATTTTTTTGTGACTGTTAGGCGATTGCTAAATAATAGTTTTCCTCTTAGAATTGTGTACATATTAAATGTATACTGGGTAAACCCAACATAATAACGACATAACGTATTTTTATAGATAAACCATTATAGATGTTTGTGTTTAATAGGCTTAAGTTGACGTTTATTGATTGCATGTTCCCGGGTATAATAGGTATCTGGAGGTATCACTTCGAGTGTCTATGGAATAAAAAAATTAAATATACTTTTTTTTGATAAATTATAGAGTGAAATAAGTTTTTGTTGAAATTTCGCGTGGAGGTAAATTATGGAAATGTTGTGTTAGGTGGTACTAGTAGAGACTTGCATGTATCTGTAAAACAGTTGAAGGCATCAAAATTTTGTGTGACATAATGGATGAATCCGGTGCCCTGGTCGTCGAAATAGGTCACTTGCCCACGCAGGGTCGGAGCGCCCGGTTTGTTTGGGTCCCCGGTATTGATCGAGCTTCGTGCCATACTAGCTGTGCGCACGCAACACGCCCACATTGTGCTAGATGCAGCATGCACCATGACACCGTTATATAATAGTCAATAAACAGTTATATCACACGATGAAATATGTTCAATATGTGCTGGCATCGAGCTCGATTGAAATATATATAATTGTTATAATAATACGTATTAATAAACGTACATATACGAAAATTTATACTTTTAGAGGAACTAATTAGAACCTACTTCTGATCGATACAAGCACTGGAGAGATCTGAGGTTGAGTTTTTTAAACAGCAGACGGAAATATTGCAAACATTGGTTTATTTTTTAGCATATTTGGTCAGTGTTTCAATTCGTGCAGCATTAACGGCTACGGTTATTGTTGCGTTGTGTTACCAGCAAGCAAGAGAAACAAGAGTAAAAGCTATTATTAAGGGACTACCACGAAGCGATTCAACTCTTCAACGTCAATAATTCAATTATTTTTCGTAATCAATCGCCAGAGACGACATAAAGGATTTTTTTTTATTATACCGCAGTTTATGCTTAGCTGCCAGTTGCCTCCGTGTCAAGTTTTAAGATTCCGGCTCAACAGGAAGTAACCTATCAGCTTTGATGACTAACTCTAATTGTAGCAACTATGACTTTTGTAGATCTGATATAATTGAATATTCTAAGGTAACGGGCATTTCGGTCAGCTATAGGTATTCATTACTATCCCATGTGCATCCAAATTTGGATTTTCCTTATAAATTTTCGTTTGAAATTTGTTACAAACACCCCGAAGAATGAATTGGGATTCATTATATTCTGTCTGTTGAGATTACAGTATACTTTTGATTTTGTTTCATCTTGTACAATTGTATATATCAAACAATATTCCAGAAAATTGCTTACATCGTATTACAATTAAAAATCAACTACGTACACCGTTCGAAAACCTGGCACATGTCATACTCGCGATTAAGCATCGATTCCTTCGCTTACTTGAAAACTGTAAAATGTAAACACACATTGCTCAGTCGATAAATCGTAGGCAACCTCTTGGATCGTGACAATTTCCAGGGTTGCATATACATATGTATGTATATTGGTGACAATCGCTCACTGTCGTTCCACTCGTTCTTGTTGGCATTGTTTTTATTTTTTTTAAAAAGGAAGCCATCGGGCTTCTGCTCTTAGTCTAGATGTGTAAAACATATTCCAGTCTTTTATTGACGTCATACCTAATTAACCAGGGCTCGATTTGCCCACGTTCCGTTTAGAAATTTACTTATGTAATGAAATGACTATTTATTTCATAACATTTATTCATGAAATGATTTATTATGACATATCCACTTGAAACTCGTGCATTTGTTCGTCTAGACACAGATGACATTATCTCGCTAGTATCTCATAATGTTTTTCATGCGAGATATTTACTTAAACACATAATTCATTTTGCGCAAAATATCTGAAAACATCCGAAATTTCTGTCTTTCTACATCTAGTTTAATTTCTATGGTATTTAAGAGAAGGAGTTATACATAAAAATGCTTACAAAAGTCTGGAACGAACCGCTGATTTGTTAAGTTTGCTTGATAACTTTATATCACTTAGTAAAATGATGAAAGAAAACATCGTGATTAAATTTTAAAGCTCTCCAATATTTATACTCGGAGCGGCGGTAAATTTGCGAACGTTGACTTGGCCAGCGTGACCGACTGCGGCGTTAAGTTTTCTCACTATCACAGAAGATTCTTGTCCAACGGTGAAATTAAAAGAGTTTGAAACTTTACTGTGTACATTGTCCGTAACAACTTAACTAGTCTCAACATTTAGACTTCATTAAAATTTAGACAAAATATGACTTAAGTAATTATAACTAATATATAACTAATATAATGGTAATAAAAAAATTATTGGTATATTCGTGAAGATTCTAGAACACTCGAGAGGATTTTCGAAACATATTTAATTATTTTGACCATGTTAATAACAACAATTATTGTTGAAATTATTATTGTTTTCGCTGTCTCGAAGTAATTAAAACTAGTATGGTAAACAATCTTACAGTAGGTATACATACTCGTAAACAAGCTTTGGGTTATGTAAACTCTACGTAAACAAACTATAAAACTACCAAATCCCTATATTTGTCTATCACCATAGCATTAAATTTGAATTTAAAAAATTAGCCCAAGAAGTGTTTTTTTTTTATTCATGATTTATTACCTATTATCTTTGGAAATGCATATATTAGGACCTCTGACTACTAGAGTGTCTGTGGTCTAGGAGTCAGTTCCATACAAAAAAGTTATTACACATTTTAAATTACAGCCCAAAGGGGCGACTTAGGTACTAGATCTATCCATATTAGGGAGTGCATGGGTGTGTGAGCACGTGTAGATGTATGTGTGTTTGTATTACTTTCTGCGTGGCGTTCAAAGCCATACTGATTTTGATGCGTTTAATATGTACTTGCATATCTGAAAGAACAGTACTTACGTAGGGCTTTCGATTAAGTAAGATATTAAAACCTATGAATTCATTTGAATGTTGGCGATGCTAACAACGCACTCGGTCGACCGCCGGCAACGTGGTGTATAGCCGTTGGTAAGTCTTTTATACACGTAGTTCCGATTGTACTACAACGCGAGATTGCCATGTGGCCGTAATGAATGTTTATACTCGACGTCAGCTGCCTTTTGTAGGTTGGGCGCGAGGTAGAGCCTGAGACTGGAAACTAGGCCACGGCTACTAGCTATTATTTGCGTCTATTGTATTTACTACTATCTATATACGTATTATATGGTATGTATATATTCATGTTTATCAGCTATCCGGTTACCATATCACAGGCATTTCATTGGCCGATTTGGAATCAGATAGCCGTGTGTGGAATTGTCCCAATTATTAATTATTATTACTATTCCTTCACATACTTCAATTACACCGGCCTAATTATGTCACTCCTACTTTTGTTTTGAAAGTGTATGATCTATGAATGATATAGTTAGTTAACATTAAGTCAACAATTAAACTAGTCATCAAAACAATCTTACGAATCACATGCGTGCTCGTCCATGTAAAAATGTAAAATCGCCAAAATTTAGTACAATATATGTACGTAGTTAAAGGTCTATTTGTATATATGCTTATGTATGCTTATGCTTATTTCTTGGAATAGAACATCGAACATCGAACATAGAATTATCGATGGTTGGATGGCTAATAATAGTCACTAATATATATATTAAACAATAAAATAAAGAAGCGGGTGGAGAAAATTTTTCTACGTAAACAACATCAGACACCACATTTATTTATGATGTATTATTAGACTTCGGTCGATCCACAGAATCTTAGGTGCTCGTAACGGCAAAATATGTATGTATGTATCTATCATTGTAATTAGATGTAAACTGTGATTAGTACATAATATTCGTCTGTACAGTTATGCATTAACCAGTTGACAACTTTTGTTAACAAAATGAAATCATCCCAAATATTTTTTCCGAGCCAAAAATAAACACCTGTCTGTATCAACATATATATAAGCTATTTCTAAGCATCTACCGATCACGGAAAACATAGTTAAGCTCTCCCTATAACTGTGTTATGGAAAATAATAAATCCTGAATTTTAATTTTAATTCATTTGAGAAAAAAGATGGCATTTTTATATAATTTTTCCACATATAGTAGATACCGGTAAAAAATCGGTGACTTTGTTGGAAATGTGAAAATCATTCGCTTATCAGATTGCTTTTCTATTTGATATTATAACAAGTTGTGAAATATGGTGCAATAAGTGTGAATTGTATGTAGGGCACAGACGGCACAGTGCATGTTCCCGTCTGGCGAGTTGGCGTTAGCGCTTGCGCGGTGTCCTGGCCGCCCTGCCGCCACCCCTCACCGTTCGATCGTGTTACGTAGACGCTACGTGAAACTGCGAAACGTAATCGTAAGTAGGTCGGCGGCCGCTCATTGCGCGCGCAGCCTTGCGCCTCCCGCTCCTCCCCCCCCCCCTGCACCTCCCGCCGCTGCTCCGGCTATACGACGACGTCACTATCGATCGCGCACGTGGCGCCGTAAATGACGTAGCTCCGTCTAGTCGATAGTACTCCCTACCCGCACACCCTCCTTCACCACTTTGGCCACCCTCAACCTCCAGGTCACCCGGCGCCGTCGGCGGGGTTTGCATGCTGCAGTTAATAGCGTTATTCTCTTATCCGTGCGTAAGCCTACTTTTCGACCCACGGCAACCTAATGAACGCGCCTACTAGAATATTTTTTCATTCATTTTTTTTTACTCGCATTTATAGTGAAACGCAATCGTGCAGCGAAAGTACCTGGTTATCGCTGTTCGATATCGATTTTACTGCAATAGACATGCCATTGTAAGGAGATGATTTAACGAGTGTTCGTAGTTTTAATACATGGAAATACTTAAGTATAAAATAATTGTAGGTAGACATTTTAACGAAATTACTTTTAGTCAGGTGTTATTTCTCAATTTAAGTCTAAATCAATTTAAGGATTATGATTCGACAAAACATGTTATCAAACGTGTATTAACGATAGAATTTGGTAAAAGGAATGATAATGTACGTACGTTGAGTTTTTACATGATGAATATATAAATAAATTTGTACATCAAAATAAAACAGAAACGTTAGCGAATCGCTGCGATATACACGTGTAACTACCACAAGGCTTATTTAATATTCCGTATTTTTCTTTTCTGAAATTATTCTTACAGAAACTATTTTTGTCCATTCTTATACAAACCGAATGGTATTTTCTAACTGCTCGAGCGGTCACGGAAAAATATTTGTACGACGCAAAACAATTGTAAGTTGAAATGAATCCTTACTGTGCAGTACGCCCAAGGTGAAAAATTGCTCGATCTGCGTCATCGTTACCTTGTGTTGTTTAGTCTATATTTAAGTACATGTTAACTTGAGAATTTTCTTTATTACCGACCACAAAATTGGCAGTCTTGTAATATTATAAAATCGTTGTTTCTAATTTTGCACTGACTAGTTTCTTAATTTCTTGTCAATAAACATTTTACACTTGATCTGTAAATCATCTGTATATCTGTAAAATGTTATTTATTCTTAAAGATATAGGCATTTAACTCCGATGCTACTAATAACTACTAATAATAATAACTAATAATAACTACTAATAATAACTATTAATAATAATAACTACTAATAATACTAACTAACTAACTATAATAATAACTACTAATAATAATAACTAATAACTAATAATAACAAACGAGTGATCAGTTACGTGGTAAGCAATATCATTTAATTAAAATGAACTGTTTATATAATACATAAACCTAATATTATCCCCCGCTATTCATGATTGCTATCTGCCCCCGCAATATTCCATTTTGTTACGATAGAACCTTTACTTTAAGGTCACGGGTGTAGGCGGAGCATGACTTGTAGCGTTTGGTATAGGTCTCTCTTTAAATAAATGTTAAAATGTCGAAAGATATTATGCTTCACAAATAGCCACCGCAAATAACGTTCGGATACACTCACACATTGACTTTCAATATCAATTTTACCCAGAGAAACATGTATAAGATAATTCTGTTAGATATTTTTATATGTTCACTTAGATAAGTCCATTATAGATGTATGGCTCTAGTACATTCTAGTATTCGAAACAAAATGTTGATTTTCTTCTCGTAGGATATTTATTCAAGCATCGTTTTTTAAGTGAGGCGATAACCACGTTTTTTAAAATATTGTTCTACGTAATATCAACAGCCGTATTACAAGAGACACTTAATTAAACTTCCCAATAGTCAATTACCGACATCTACATTTACCAGTATTACTACGTTTAGTATTTAACTTCAGTAGAATAACCGCTTTGTAATTGTACGGTACGTAATGCGGCTTATTATTTTTATTACAGTCTATTCAGTTATTTGCGTCATTGCCTGATGGCAGCGGGGGTTAGCATTGGTGTGCGTTTGTGTATATGGGTCGCGGGCGGAGATGGCCGGAAAGGCCAGAGGTCGTCATGCAGTAGCGCTGCAGCGCGGCGTGGGGGTGCTCGGGCCGGTTGGGGGGGCGTGTGTGGGCGTCTTGGGGAGGACGGAAGCCTCGGCCCGCGCGCTCGTTTCGTTACGTAAATCCATAGCCGTATTTACATACCGAGTTCCGCTAATGCTGAAGGTTGTTGCGCATAAGGTCGAACGTCTGGGTCACAACACCGTCACGAATAAGCCGTTTTCTGTGTATCTTACAATCCTCATCCTATGCAATACTAGGTAATAAGAAGAAATTAAATAAAATAAAAATAAGAAGTTGTCTAGAATGTTTGGTTCCCAAGCTTCGTGATTTCATAATTATTGGACAATATTCCTGTACAATAACGAATTTAACCGTAACTACTAGCCTGAGTTTATGTTCAGCTTTACATTGCTTTACATTGTTTTTCATAGTAAATTTATTGTCAAAAACCATCCAACCGATCATTCTTTATATCTACATTGGGTTTGGGTGACTGATAGTGGATTTCCATGGCACTCGCGTTTCAGAAAATTCTGCTGCGCAGCTAGAAGTAAAAAATTCTTTAAATATGTTTCAGCATATTAATGATTATTATCATATTGTTACATGAGTCTCATCTAAACATAATGTATTATATAATATAAATTTATTTCGATACACGCTCAAACATATATTTATCAGGGATTCGAATCTACGAGATACGACCCGATACGATATAATATGAACGTTGAAGCCATATTTATTATTTTGTAATCAGATTATGATGGGTTTGGCGCCACATCGATTTACTCGTAGGCTATCGGATCGATACGCTACGTGCCGCACTTACGTTTGTATTTATGTAGTCATCATGTGACCAATCGCGATCTGGCTATCGCTTCAGTTAAATAAGATAACGCGATTGAAAACATACGCTATCGATTTGTAATGTTATCGTGGCAAATGTGTTTGCACTCGTACCGGGAATCGTAGCTACGTCATCATTTTGCGACACGTGCAATCGTGAGTGCCAGTAGGTGGCGCCGTCTTTTGATGCAAGTTGCTCGTATCGACATCTGATTGTTTTCTATTTTTATTTCGCTGTATAAGTTACGTAGTTATTTAAGTTAAGTTAAGTTAGTAGTTATTAACAATTCTAATAGCACATAGCATGGTAACATTTAAATTTAAACGTTTTCATAGTGGCTTACTAAGCGCGCGATTACAGGTCTAATAATACCTAGCATGTTAACGGTTTTTACGGATTTTTTTCTTTCATAAGGAATTCTTCTGTTCTGTTTTAAATGTGTCCCAGAATGTGTGCCTAGTGTTAGGAGTTTAAAGAACTTCGGATTTATCTTTCTATTAACCCGCGTACTTTTAATCTGATACAGGAAAAGAAAATGGCATGTACTATTTTTTGTGGAATAAAACAATTCTTTCTCTTTTTTACCGCTTCATTAATCGATGTTTAGCTCGTCTCTATAATTTTACCATGAATGTTGCCATTTTACCATGCACATTGTTTCGAATAATATTGACTTACTTACAGTTACACAAGCCAAACTGTTAAGCATATATCAGTAAAATACATACATATGAATGAGTTACATCTAACGTATTAAAGGCTTTAAAGGGAGGATAAACAAACAGAACCGTTCACCAGGATCTACGAATGCTACGATACAATACCGAGAAAACGTTATTCTTGGTAACGTAATAAAAATAGTTTAAACCTTTATAAATAAATACAATGACGTGTTCGAGGAAATCAAGCAGTTATTATAATGTCCTTTTTAGAACGTCAGTAGACAAACATTAAAAGATTTGGAATTTGAAAATAAATACATGTTTGCGGGTGCATATTTATACAAAGGGCGCAATCTCAGTCCTCAAAAGCAATGACATGATACCTATTATGATATATGATATATGACACCTATTAACTAATACTAACTGCATTCATACTGACAAATACTATTTAGACTAACAGTTCTACTCCAGCAGCCCTGTTACGTACGAAATACTAACCAACCAATATACCCATTAATACCCAATACTAACCAAACTAATTAACACTAATACTTCCATTCCTATAGCCCTGTTGAGATCGGTTGCAGCCGGTTATGGGTAGCAGGGACTATCTGTAACTGCGGCCTGCTAGTTTGCTGCTCTTAAAAAAGTTTTTTTTTTTTTTTTATTGTAGCACTTACGTTTGTGAGCGGAATAAACTTTCTTAATTAAGTAGACAAGTGAAAGAGTACGAAAACGAGTAAGAGGCAATAATATTTTTAAAGATTAATTACATACTATGTCTATGGTGTTTTTAACGTATGAGGTTATCTGTTAATCTAAAGCATATATGTATTTTAAAAGCGAATGTCAGAATACTGAAACAGATGCAAATAACATCCATACTTCTTACAGAAACATTATGATCTGGTTATTTCGTAAATAAACTTGTTGACATACCTAAGAAACCTGGAAGAATTTTTCAATTCAACACTTTTTATTTACGCAGTTTTTGTACATTGCACGCTAATATAGTAAGGAATAGATATTTGCAGAGAATATTTTTTACGACTAACACACCGCTCGTAATTAGTCTCATCCGAATAGAACAAGTTTTTGTCAGTGCACAGAGGTGTGCTTTGTTTCCTGATAATCTGTACACTTAATATGATATATATTCTCTTTGCGATAATTGTTCAATAAATTATTGTAATCAATATTTTTTTCATCTTGTATAAAGATTCAATTAATCTCAATCTCCGTAAGCTAATTTCAATCTTGCTCTGAAAGTTCAGACGTGTGGAAAGAATGGATGATGAAAGAATATAAAAACAGATATGAACAAGTTCTGCCTCAATACTTAGGCTCACTGACCATTAGACCGACTATCTTTTAAAAGAGGTATTTTTCTCATTATTTTGTCTTAAAAATTTAATAAATAAAATGTGTTCGATAAATATTCATATTTAAAGAAGAAAGTACAATATTCCAATGGGCCTTACTGTGAAATCACGGTATGAGACTATAAGACCTGTGACTAGCAATGGAACAATAAAAGGTTTATAAAAAAAGTACAGTAAGTACTTATTACTCATGGCGCACTCTATGGACCTTTAAGTTATTATTGGATAAGTGTTGTCAGTTATTGATTACAATGATTGCAATACCTGTTCACATAGGTATTTTCTACGGTAACGAACTAGCAAATATCAATTCAGAATCGGCCAATGTAATCATTGCTTTTACGTGTGTTAACATTGAAATATATACATGCAACAGTGATTCTTAGAAAATCTACGTTGTTAAGATATTTCTTGCTAAGCACGTTTAATTATATGTACTTTGTCGGTTATTCTTTTTGTGCAGTGTCTTTTTTCGAGAGCTGCAAAATACACCTTTAAAAGTTTCATTATGTTCATAAAAAATGCTAACAAGTCACTTTGTTAATTATATATTTTTCCGCAAGCCAAAGCAGAAATGTAGTGTTCAATCCACATTCCACTGTGAAACGATACAAGGAGACAAAGTTATATAATACAATAGGTCTGAGTCGATTATCATTAGTTTAATATCAAACAAGACGAGAATTCTATTAATGCGAACACTTCAAATGCCCAAATGTTTATTAATTCTTGTATAGAATTAATATATGTACCGGTCGCTACGAAACTTGCTTCTGTGCGTTGTGCAGTGTGCTCTGTAGTAGAAATTGGAATTCTGATATAAATAAAAAAAATCTCTTTTGTAATTCAAATGACCTCTCAACAAAAGTGGGCGCAACGACCGCCAAGCCGCCACTAAAATGCTGTGGCGTAACGTGTTTTGCCAACTTCACATAGTCGCCTCACGGTGTGTTTTGAAAGAAGAAAGGTGCCCCAGTTTTTGTTTGTAAACAAATACAGGTGCAGTAGATGTCCACCTTAAATAGGACTGACGTTGCACTAAAAATAAAGCCAGTGGTACCATGTAATGGCTCTGGGCCTTTCTGTGTTATTTGGCGCTTTAAAATATCAAGTATAAGTCTACAATATCATATATGTACAATACCTAACATTCTTTCGTACGTCCCGCCGTAAATGACATGTTGTTAAAATTATATAATAAAATATGTACATCCACACATACATATACATATGAATATTATCAAATTGACTTAAATACAATTGATACTATTAGTAAATTGAGAAATATGGTGGTAACCTTAACATACATAGCAAGAGCGGGTAAGTAGGACGGTTTCAAACACGAAAATTTCATAAAATGAGTCGCGATGCCGTACATCGATGACGCCGTGTGTACAAATACACCTGCTGGCAACTCGTATCTCGAACGTTTCTATAAACACACGTTGTATTTTGACATTGATGATTGTTTTAACGGAATAGCAAGTGATGATAAATAAAAAGATAGGTACATCAACAATGAAAATATTTTCATTTCAGTCATGGTGCAGTTAGAAGAAAGTTAAATGGAAGGAATTATAAATGTTTGCGATTAAGACATCATGGCAAATTGTAAATCATAGCAAGTACAGAAAGTACAGCAAAGAAGAGAAGATCGTCATTAAACATTTTTCTTATCTGAAGTCGTAGCTACTGTTCAAATGGATTTATCTGATCCGATTTGAACATCCATTTGGATAATGTCTTCCGCGTAATTTCAACAGGTAGTTTATAATGTATTTGTCAAGAAGTTGTTGAATATAAATGGAAATGAATATTTTCTAAAGGATTGCGGAGTTCCCCGCGCGCATAGCTGACTAATCGCAATATGATTGTCGGCATTGGCAGTCTATAAATAGACTCCGAGATACTTGCATAGTCGCTGTAAAGGTCGCGCCACTATGCAGGACGTGACACAACTGCCTAATGTTATATTACGTTTCAATATATGTAATATCATAATATAATAATAAACGTTAACGTAATTATCGATAAAATTTAGATTCATGAGTAATTATTTTTCCAGTCGTGTTCCGTGATCGTATCCCAGTTTTAATTCTTAATAAAGTGTAAGAAAACTTGATGACCAATAACATTTCTACGAAAAACTAATGAAGATTACACACAAACACAAGCAGCAAAAGGATATAAGTGCGAAACTGAGATACGTTTTCCTGTTAATTCTCGAAACGCGTATGAATGTTGTCATAATAGGTATGCATATATTCACACGCATACAAACCACCACGAAACGAAATTTTCAAAATGTTCGAAATATACAAAACGGGAATTCCCTTTATGTATTATAGATAACTTGTAGCGTTCAGCAGTCAGTTAAGTTGTAAATGAACCTATGGAAAACATACATATATATCATATTGAACATAGAGTTTATTTTTATTTATAAGATGGTGAAGTGTTGTGGTTGAAATGTACATGAAAACGTATCCTTATTTTGCGTTATTATAGTCGGTTTTGCCATTAGTTAACTGTTAATTACTTCATTAGTTAACGTACCGGACGGTTTTACGACGGAACGTCAACACAGTCTGGTTGATCACCATTAACACTGTATATGCTGCACCATAAAAATTCTTATACATCTGAATTATTAGTGCAAGTGAAGTAGAAATATCACATAGTAGCGTTTATGGTAGAGACCAGTGCCGAACGGGCAAACGTAATTATCTTATCCCGTTTTGAAATATTTATTTCACTGCATTTGTACTATTCAAATGTAACAGTCGTCAAATGATACAGACGTCTAGACTGTTTTAGGATTTAGTTGTGTCTAGACAGGCC
>DWEM01001115.1:0-15457 GCA_018245935.1 Agara belti belti | reverse complement strand
CCTGCCACTCGCCGAACAGAACAACGTTTGACTACTTGGCGCGCTCGCCAGGTGAGTAAGCGCAAATAACTACCACATATTATATTTTGTGAGAGCGCAATTCTGGTGGACCTCCCTCTCTTTCCCACCTATATCGCTGTGGACCATGACTTCTAATATAGAACGTCACATGTTCGAAGTCGGAATAGACACAGCCGAATAAATTACAACATTAACATTCATCCGATCCAGAAGTTGTTTCATCGGATCAAATAATGTGGAATGAGCGACCATTTCCGCGATCATCAATTTGTGAGAAAATTTACTCGTAACATCGTAAGTATCTTGTTCACGCTTCAACATGAGCAATAAATTCTAAATCAAGTGCTAGAATGGAAAATACTATTTACCTACAATAATTCCACATTATGAAATATATATTTATAAATATGTATGTTTGTACTATGTATTTATTTTTTACTATTTACTATAATGTAAATTTTGTAAGAATCTAAATATAAAAAGCGTATTATATTTTATGAATAAACATCTGTATTTGAATTTATTGATAAATAAATGATTGTCATTATTGCTTCGATCTTTCATGTATGAATAAATAAGCGGATTACTATAAGCTATTTCGTATGATATTTCCTTATTGTATTTACCTTCATCAATAATAATAAAAGTATTTACGAGGATTTACTCTGTAGTAATTAACTACTGTGATTAAGGGAAAAGACCGTTATTATATCCGATAAACCATATGTGTCCAGCCCACTATGTAGCCAAGCCTAGGGCTATACACATTAATTAGGTCATAATTGTGGTACTTATAATTAATGATCACGTGTATTCGGATACATATTAACGTTTAATTTTGACATTTAAGCAACCGCTTTTTGTATGTTTTGTACGAAATTTTTGACATTCAATAACTCAGGTGTTTTTGTATCAAATGGATTAAAAATAACACGTATGTTATGTTTATAGAATGTATCACCAAATTGCGTATGTTATTGTTATTGAAGCATTCAGTTTAGTTTAGTGTCTGGCAACCTCACACGTTTGACTCATCATTCAGCCAGCTATCATCTTTTTTAATATGCTTTTTAACGATGTGTTCATCTTTATGAGTTATTGTGAACTATTCTGATCTTCGATCAGCGTTATATTAAAACAAAGCGTTTTTTTTAGTTCAACTTAATATTTTTTGAATTGTTAGTCGTGTTTTATACATTTGTTGAAAGAATAAGAGAAAATACAAGTAGACTTACCACAAACGGTGGTACTAATATTAATAAGCAGATATTATTTTTAACACAAATTATGGTATAGTGAATAGCATATTTTTGTTACCAATTGATGAACCGGATTCGTGGAAAATTTGTACAATGATTTCAATATCTACTTCAACAGACGCCAACATATCGATTGATTAGTGCGTAATAAAAGTATGTTTGTTACTGTGAGTGTTCGCGATTCGAAATATACTCATTCGCACATTGCATCCTTCGGCACGAATTTAATATTAGCCGTTGAATCATATGAGCGCCCGCAAAAGTAGAGTCATCCGAAATAGGTACAGGTTGCGTCAAACAAAACACTTTTTTATTATTATTCAATGAAGCTGTACATCAGGTTCAAATGTCTGAATAAAGTTAGAGTCTTATTTTAAAACAATTTGTTTCATAGGTTTAGCGGCTAAAGTTTTACTATATGGTTGAAAATATATTCAGGGCTAAAAACTCTACCGTATGGTTGAAAAGATACATTTGTAGTATCTTGAAGTACATTTCGTAACTTACTATTTATACCTATATTTACAGTTTCCATCTAATTATTAGTTAGTGTCACACTGATATGATATGATATTGATATAAGAAAATATGGATACCTACTTTTGTATTCACGTCATTGTTTATGTTTATCGTGTGAAATTTTGAAGAAGGAAACAATTTTCGCTGTGCATTAAATTTGTTGATATTTATTTTAAGTTTATTTAATATCTTTAACATTGATCCGTTTTGATTGTTAGACGAATTTCATGCATTGTGGTATATAGCAAATAAAACAAAGTGCGTAAATTCTGCGTAAGTCGTTATTTATTGTATCTTATTTATAGAGAGAATTTACTGGAAAAAATGTTTTATTTTTTTGTGACATGCCATTGGAAAATATTATGCATTTTCATGTTTCAACACCAAAACGGCTCATTTTGATGGAGATGACGCATTTTCACGTAATACTCTTCGAAATAAAAGTGATAAATCCAATTTAAGTGTGAAATGGAGTAGACAATATTTTTCTATTATGTAATTCTTTGTGGTCCTCACAACTAAATATAAACCTACTGTTTTTGATGACCGGTAATATTTAACAAAATTTTTATAAACTATTTCAATTGCACTTGTTATTATATTGATATCATACAAAATGTCCGACCACGATTTTTTGCTATTATATTTGGAACAAATTTAAAGCTTTGACACGAACGTTATTGCATAGATACCTACGATTTTGGAAACTGCCACAACTATTAATTTTTGCTATTACTACTATTCAGACTTTTATAAACAAACATGGAATTCTCCAGCACGCATTACAGTATCACCAACGTGTTAAAATACGATGGTACTAAAGCACAAATGAACTACCTATAATCACAACACTTAGCAATATTGTTACACAAATGAACACAACCAATGAGAACTTTACCAACAAAAATTGTCTCAGGCATGTCGTTCGTCGGTATTCTTTCGTTGTCGGCCGTGTACTACCACAAACATTGACAGGTAAAGGCATACACTACATAACGAGTTCCAATCTTTGCCAAATTCTTTTTACTAATGATCCATCTCCGTCACTAAGGTGCAAGAAAAGGGTTCTCATGGACCAATAATAAATAACCGGGCGTTACTCTCTGACGAACAAACAGTAGGTATATTTACCTACATACGTTTATTTCGAGTTCAATGATTCATCCATGTCAAACAGCGTGCATAGATTCATATTCAGTGCCCCGCAAACACTTTTGCACAAGATATGCGTGTTGAAATGTTTATTGGAAGCAATAAATGCGAATCGAGCACAACTAATCAACTAGATTAATCTAGAACAATTATTGCTGCTGCTAACGATGATTGTTACGATCAAAAGTATGTACTACATGAAAGCTGAATCTACTCTAGCAATCCCGAGGGTACCTTTGGTAGCCTTCAAAAATTCTGAGTATATGTGAGAGTTGGCGTTGAGATGGCCATTCCAGCGACGGGTCGTGTTCCTCCCGGTGGGAGGCCAGTATCGGTCAAACCGACGATTGGCATGAACCAAGTTCTCCAAAATCGCCTGCACTTGTGTGGGGTCTAATTCTGGCAAAGCAGTGGGAAATTTTAGTAGCGTTAGCAAGCTCTACACTAATCTATTAAAGTGTAGTCATTTCTCTTCAAACTCAAGTCACGTTTTTGAGAATCTCAAATTGTTATAAGGCGAAAGTCATTATATAAATATTGCTTCAAACTTACATTACTCACCATAATACACATCTGATTTTTTATTGAATTTTTCCATGATTTTATCTTATATTGTTCCACAATAGTACACTTATGCAAAAGAGCCGCATACCTTTCACAGAATGTGATTTATTATGACTGCACTTAAATCCAGAATAGCTACTCATAAAGTAAAATTGAGTTAAGTACTATATTCAAAATCACCTACATACGTCTTATGGAGTAGGTACAATTAATTAAGGGTTAAAGGGTTAAGAAATATAGCGCTAATTAAACTAACTTGGATAGCCTTTGCGGTTGCGCTCCTCTTCTTCAAGCATCCTTAGGACGGCGGAATTGGCGAGGTTAGCCGGTTTGTCCGAGGTTGGGTTGTTGAAGTTAATGCTGTGGAATGAGACCATTTATTAGCACTGCTTTATAAACATAGCATTTGGGCATGTTGGATGTGATTATGTCAGATAGCAATAACACAATCTTCTTGAAAACTCGTTTGTTTGTTTTTTTTGTTTCTTTTTTGTTTGTTTTTTTTTTGTTTGTTTGTTTGTTTTTACTCAGGATGTACTTCTTACTTATACTGTTACTTATACTGTTATATGCATGTATTTCATAGAAAAATCAATTTCGTTTACATCGAACGATATAATAATCATAACATTTATACGTCTCTACTGCTTCCATATAAAAACTAATGTCATATATTGAAGATATTTCGAGAAATCTTAAACTAATATTCATTGTTATCGATACAAAGGCCAAATACACGATTAAATTTCATTTATCTGTCTGTCAGTTTGTACGTCTGTCGATTTATTTATCCGATAAAATAACTTATCACACTTTGCCACTTCTCCTCAAACGAATTGTAGAGATGTTAACAGATGTTTTGGTGAGTTTTAGAAGGGGTACAGCGTGAACATTTCAAAATGAATTATCATTATTCTCATATTCATGCTATTTCAATTACACGTTCTGTACTTATATAATTGGTTTGTGAATTCAGTTGTTTTGTTAAGCTACGCTGCGGGTAATATTATTTATATCCCCAAGATACTGATCATTGCTAGTAATTTTCCATTTCCCGGTAAACGTGTCCAGTTCTGTATAGAATTATGCTAGCGATAATAATAAACAAATCTCAAGGTCAAACATTGCGCTCTTTTTAACTTTTAAAACGAAGGCTCAATCTGGGTAGCCTCATAAGTCCAGTGGACGCTTAAAACCTAAACACTGAATGAATCATGTTAGATGCAAGCAATTTTATATTAATATTAAGTGCTATTAAGTATGACAAAAGACAAAGACTATATCACAAAAGACTAACTAACGTAACATAACAATAAATAGAACTGACATAGAGATGAAGGCTTGAAATAAACAACACACCTCTTTTTTGTTTAAAAATAAGTGTCTGAGTCCGCTGACGGCATTGACACTGCCTACGTGTACGCTGAAGGTTTCGGGTTCTATTTAATACAACAATTTGTGTACCAAACAAACTTTGTCCAAGGTCTGTATACCTTTTTTCGAACTGTGCAGTCTTTGTGAAGTTGCATACCGACATATTGTTACGTACATTATAACAAAAACATCTTAAAACAATTAGGTAGAGAAAGGTGTCAATTTGTGTGACGTGATCTCAAAAAGGACACGTAGTAACATCAACTCCTACACCAAACATCTGTTATTAATTAAAGAATTTGATTTAATTCAAAAGTTGATCCTATTCGTAATTTATTACTAAGCACACAAATTTCGATTTAGTCCGACACAATTATGGAGCAAATTTTTCGAAATTATCTTTAATAATTGTATTAAGTTACTTGTAATATCATCTACTAAAACCTTCAATTACGAACTTTATTTATTTGGTGAGAAGCCAATATGATATTAAAGATTAAATATTAACAGATACACAACATTGTATGTTAGCAATTATATTATCTACGAGAAACATAATGAAGGTACATGTTTTATATTATATATGTTGCCATTTCTCGCTAGTGGGTACTAATGCCGGGCAAATTAAAAACAAAATAGACGAAATAAACAAAAATGAACAAATCAAACTTTCATTACCACGTTATTTTTATTTATTTCATTTAGATGGCACGGTTTGCTTTGAGTTTAAAAGTATTCGTACCAATTACGAGTTCAGCCACCGTGACAGCTATTACCAACTTTCACTGCTTACCCAATAAATCAATTTCCAATGGTGTTCGGAAAGTCAATCACAAAAACGGTAACTTTATTGAAGCGATACAGGAACCGTCCCGTGGGAACCGACGCAAGAACTTGTGACAAAGCGTGAGAGAGTCACTTCGCGTTGATTGTGTTTCGGAGTTTCCATTTTCCTCAATCTGTGCGCACCGTCATTGAAAACAAACCGCTACTGTTGCGAAATCGATACATTTTGCAAATTCAAATTCAAATTGTTCTATTTATTATCAGGTACACACATACACTTAATGAAGGTCATGTTTTAGTCAATGCAAATTCGATAATCGATTTGATTTATTTAACACAAGAGCTAGCAGATAGGGCAACAACGTGTAAGTTGATATTAATATTAATATTTTGCGTGGTTAATAGTAAGAACATTTCATGTATTAACCTGACGTTACGTACTGTTTCATTCAACAATATTAATACAATGTCAACAAGAAACACTCCTTTATTGCAAATATTACAATTGTATGTTTTCCCAAGATATGATATCATTCTAGAGCTAAGATCGACGACACTACGTTGTTGTATGCGGACACTTTTGTTTAAATTTAGTCAGCTCTGTTATTTTTTACGATGTCACTGACGCAACATCGTAACTCATCCATTTTACAGTCCACAAGTACATGACCAGGCCGTTATTTTAAGAAATAATGACTTCAGTTCTAATAACTGATAGACTACAAATAAAATAAATTTATATTGTCCGTTGATGATTGAGGTAGTTCTATTATGTACCAAAATAACTATTTAACTGATATGCAGTGAATATGTAATAGCATTTTATACAACAAATCTGTTTGACATTTTTGTCTATATTATTTGTGAACAATTAGCTGGTCGCTTGGTCTAGCGGCTAGAGACCCTTTCTGTTATGCCGGCGGACGTGGGTTCGATTACCACCCAGGACAAACATGTGTGTGATGAGCACATTTGTTCTGTCCGGCTGTAATAATGATATTTATATCAGTATTGTATAGTAATGTCTATATATGAATGTCTATCAGCTATCCCGTTACCAGAACACATTTCATTGCCTATTTTGGTATAAAACACTGACATTATCTCAATTATTATTTGTTATTATTATATTAATTGATTGGAACACTATTCTAAAGAAGTTTAAATATATTTTTTTATGTCCAAATGTTAAAATAAATAAAACACAAATATAAGACTAGACCCTTGCGGTTCAAGATACCACAAGCCATATAAAGAAATCGGGCTTACGTTCACCTTATGTGCCTTTATTGGTAATGTTATCGAGTGTCAATGTCATATAAGTCGTGCATGATAGCAAAACACATAACCTCGGGAAGCTTTAATCAAATATATATTCTACGGTCCAAAGAATAAGGGTAATTTTCCGATGGTGTTCGTACGCTTTAATTAAAACTTGACTGTGACACTTTTGTTTGAATTTCGTCTGTTTTATTGAGATTTATAAGACTTGTAAGAAAAGCTCTCAAAGTTTGCATGAATGTTCAATATTATTATAAACTTCCAGAGAAAACAAAAAGCATGTTTTAGTTTCAGCGATGCTCGTAAAGTAAATGTGGATTCAAAGAAACTCTAGTTACGTCTGCTTTTTTATGGTAATGTAGAACCGTTGTTATAAAACGAAAGTCTTAATGTTAGAATATACATACTAAGAAAAGTAATAAGTTCGCGCGAATATTTTTAAAAAAATTCAAGAAATGGAATTTAAAGACAAAAAATGAGCTCTTTCTACATATATTATTATCATTATTAAAATATCATTACGCAAAGTCCCTATTGTTTATCGTATAAATGTTATACATAATATTAATTATACTATGTCTACATTGAAAATATGCATGATTCTATTATGATAACTCCAATGATAAATATCAAATAACTAATTAGAAATTTCAATGATTTTTTTGTTTGTAACAATTAAATGATATTAATAAAACGGAAATTAAATATTTATCCCATAACATTGTTTATCATGAAATTTTGAAATTGCCAATGATTTCAATTCCATTGAGAGTGCGGTCAAAATATAAATATGATATATCTTACCTATTATACTCGACGAGAGTAGCCATGTTTTAAAGATGTATGATTCTATATATAATAAAATGTTACTGATGAAGTCCTAGATTCACGTTAATACCGATCACGTTTGAATTATTGCCAATATTTCTAAAGTACGCATGTGATATGAATTTGACTTATGTCCAAACAAATTGAAATGACAATCAGACGAATATTGTATTAAACACTTATGTTCTCAAAAGGAATACAGGTCATGGAATCCAAGTCGGACATAAACTATTTATTATTTAATTGAATTATTAACGGAATTTTAGATCAATGTAATGTTGGACTAATAAATTTACGTATTTAGCTGGGTCAAAACCAATATTTTTTAATTAAAAAGAACTAAGTATAGTTAAGCGTATGCGCAGTGCTTTGCGCTGCCAGGCCGCGTCGCGACTGCACGCGCGCTGCGTGTAGCCGGTAGCCGGACCCACTTCTTCCTCAGTAGCTTGTTATGTACTTTTTGCTTACGACGTAAACTTTGAATTTCTCGATAATCATTGTATTGTACACATCGGTGATTACTTGCACGAATTGTTTGAATAAATGACCACCGTTATGAATAATTATTACCGTGTATTGTTATTTGAAGAAACATTTTGAAGTTATGTCAGTAAGCTGAAAATGTCGGTATTCCTGTTTTATTTATATAGGTGTATATAAAAATACAATTATGTGGTTTAAAATATAGAAGTAGGTCCGTGAACCCGTGTCAATACATATTTTGTTACACGTTAACGAATATACATATGTATGGATGTTTCATGTCAATCTATGATAACCACAAATTTTCAATTTCACTAATAATTATGGCAATAATAAAATTGTTATTTTCAGTTTCATTTTTCATTTTCACGTGTTATCCAGCCATCCTGGCGCTGATACCGTTGAATATCCCATTTATTTATTTTGGTACTACTTTGATGCTTATTTCGGAATGCACGCGATGCAGGCTCACCGCTCAGTGCTAAATTACATCCAGGAAAATGTCAGTGCCCCGGTGCCTCTCCATAATGGAGCGGTCAACGGCATTCAAATCTGAACCAGCTCCATTTATCTTCAGCATCCAGACATACTGTTATAGTAGCGAAACGAAATAGCGTAGGTACGAATGTTATTATAGGTACATATTATACCTACTTTCAAAAGCTTCAGCTTTACTTTATGTGATGGCTTAGCACGTATCTGTCATTAGAAAAAATATAGTATGTTAAACTGTAGTGTAGTTGGAATGAATGGTATTTTTATTTTTGTTGTATGTACATTTTAATAAATAAAAAAGAATACAGACTTTATTTTGCTCTAATCAAAAACGAAATGAAGTTCTGTAAAACTAGACGGTCAATGTCCAAGGCGCGGCCCCTCTGGCAATGTCGGGGTAGAGTTTAATGAAGGTTTACACTAATCCAGTACCTTGTAATTGTGACTGGTTCGAAAAGAATAATAAAGAATAGGTCTATTTTTTTAATTTATGTTTGTTATTAACAAATATTCTCCTGTTACACAAATGTCGGCGCCTACTGTAGTATATAAAAATACAATACCGCAATCGTGCCAGTGCAACATTTACCTACAGCCTAGGTCTAATAGACCACGGCTATTTTTCATAATGGAAAAGACGGAAACGATAAACATAATTTGATGTTCGTAATGGAGTAGAGAAAAAAACACAATCGAAAATATGAGTCTTGAATTCATTTTAGGCCTTTGTTTTTAAAATCATCCTAGTTTTATATTTGTTATATTTAAACAGTTACAATATATTCACGGATAAAAAATAGAATTATTCTATTCCATCTTCCCAGTTTTTCATGATTTCATATAATTTTCCCACAATGCTTCCTTATAAGTCACGACCCTTAAAAAGTACTTTGCATATTTATTAAATTCTCACTTGTTTTTCTTATTCCTAAAACTATTTACTAATTTTTAGTTTTAATTGCATCAAAAACTTATTTTTAATCTTTTTTAAACTATTATTTATTTAATAACTTTTTATGTTTGATATCTATTTTTTTTTTAATTGCAAATATGGACACCCTTCGTTTCCTCTTCATCTTTCCTTAGCTCTTATGATGTAAATGTCTCGTAATTTCGTTTCAATTTTATCTAACAGTATGTATGCATTTATCCATCTCAATTGTCTCGGTAGTTGTTTTACAACGTCGCAACGTTCCGTTTATTTCGGCCCCGTCGAGAGGCCGCTGCCTGAATACTAAACATTTTTCAGCCTATTATAGCCGCCTCTAGTTATTTATAAGGCCCGCGTTGATATATTAAATACATACACGTTACACACATAAATTGAAGCTGACCAATTTAAAGAAGTTATTTTTCGAGTTATCTGCCGTTGACTACATGACAATAGCTATGACGTTATAATACACATTTCCTATGTATCGATATCACTTAAACCTCTTATTATGGGTTATTAAAAAACCTCTTTTGTAGTATCTAGAAAGATTTACCAGTATTATACAAACAAATTCACTACGTTTGTGGCGCTATTTAATGCTGTTCCAAAACGGAAATATCTGCCATTATATTTGTGAGAATCCGCAATCATTTCCAGTTTCCAGTTAAAAATTTAATGCACTTTTTACATTTGTTGTATTTTTGAATCTTTACTTTACAAATACCTATTGTAATTATGCCGTACTGAAATTGTGAAAACAACATTGGCATCAAAAAATATCTATAGCTCCAAATTCAAAAAATGTAACAAAAACATTCTAACTTACAATACATTCGCAATTTTTGGTTTAACAACCGAAAATAATAACTAAAATAATTTATATGGCAGAACAACGTTAGCCGAGGCAGCTAGTAGATTAATAATTGTCAAAGATGGTATCGGATATTGCACTCTGTTTTTGCATAACAAAAGCACGTGCGTCTAGCGTGAGTCACCGTTGTGATGGTCGATTGACAGTATTGGCGCTCATCTCTTTGTTTTGACCGCGCAACATCAATTGATAGGAAACGAATCTCTAGCTGGGAGACGATGACCGGTATCTAAAAATACATGAGAACAATTGTCGCTATGTATTTCAGCCGACATGCGATGTCAATGAATCGAATTAATGTTTACAAACGCCACTAAACAAACCGATTGATTTATTGTATACGCATGATGCTCGCTAATTCGCGTCGTTTAAGAAAGAAATTAGGAAGAACAGGATATCTTATATTTTATGTATTATGGCGTCGCTGTAGGTATTCCGAATTTCGTTAAATACTTATAGTTAACACCGGAAAGACAGACGTAAACGGACAAACAATATCTTCATTGAGCGTCATTGAGTTTTCCGGATCCTAAATATTTTATGAAATTATTATCAGCTTTAACGTAACGTAATATCAGGCCTGTATTCCCCGAAGGGGTAGGCAGAGGAGTGTAGTACACCACCGCATTTCACCAGTTACGTTAAGTCCCACAATGGAATAGGTGGTGAGCCTATTGCCTATCAGTTTTCATATTTAAAAAAAACCATATAGTTTACGTGAAACGCACTATACGTGTATGTAATAATTACTAATAATAATTTGGCCAATTGCACACACGGTTATATGATTTATAATTTGGCAATTAAATGCCTGTGCTATGTTAGCCGAATTTTTATTACACCCAGACCAAATGAATGCATTCATCACACAAATGATTTCCTGGGTGCAAATCAAACCCACGACCTCTGGTTTTGTAGTCAGAGTCTCTAACCACTAGGCCATTTTAATTTCGGAACATAACATATACATATATTTGATACTTCAAAACAAGAAACAATATACTACTCCTAACTTATTTTTCATTCTGTAAATGTCTTCGGAAACATCCACTAAGCTACTCGTATTCTTAAAAAGATATGTATTGTGATAGTACATTATAACGCTTTAAGCTATTAATATGCAGATTAAAAAGTGCCAAGTGCGTCAACTGAAGCAATAGAGTCATTAGGAAACTATGTAACGCATTTGTTGGTCGATTTGTTGATGATACTCAAATGCCAAGTCTAATTAGTCACATCTTTAAAAGCAACTGTTAGTATCTCAGAAGTATGTTATGCAAAGTCATCTTTTGAAACGATTTTCAAGTGACTTCATTATCATTGTACTTCTACAATGATTACAAGTTTTATGCGCATGTACTCTATTCAATGGAATTTTACTAAAATTAGGTATATGTTGAACATGTTGTATTGAATAGACGAGGCGGCTTTACAAACACAAAAATATCTTTAGTTTCACAAAGCTAATGTGTACCACGTTCAGTTCTGTTCCTTTTTATTCTATTTTCATCTCTTTATCTCACATCCACTAGTTTGTCAGCACCGCCTTTGTGGCGTCAAGGTCAAGGTCAAACACATTCAGTGTTGCGGTTGAGGTCACTATGGACAAATTAGTGAGTTTCTGTAATCTTTGCCAAAATAATGACGATTTGAGGCGTTTATTTACAGATGATATTAATACAAATTACAAATTAATACAATTGATGAATACAATTGATTAATACAATTAATACAATTGTTGTTAATACATACCCAACGGTACCATTGTCGAGGTTCTGTAGATGCTTGTTTAGCGTTTCCTGTATGTTCTGCTGGGAGTACAGCCCAATGGGCGAGTTGAACTGCTTGTGGACTATCTTCGGGCCAGTGGCCATTTTGGAGTCGTTCGTTCAGCGCTGAAAAGAATTTCAAAGTTAATTTGCAACAAGAACAAAAACCTACGAATTAATGAAGGTATAAAATGGACATTGTGTAATCATTTTTATTTACTGTTTGGAATTCATGGAACAGCGACAAAATTATAGTTAGTAATGAAACAAAGCGACTCGACATGAACCAACATTTTGATCGTTCTATATATATAACAAAATGTTTTCCGTTTAAATATGTACCTAAACGTTTAAACTGTAAATTATTCACAATCTAACATTTACAGTTTTGTCAACTCTATTAATTAAATACTCTTACGTATTTCTGACCACGATTTATAATAATTACCTACATATTAATAATTATATTTGTAATAATATTTTTACAATAATTAGGAAAATAATACTGTTTACTTTTAGATGGCGCTAAAATTGGATTGTCAATTTTTATCTTCCTCATGAGGTAATTTTATTACTCTCGTAAGATTCGTGCCTCGGGTTAGAGGCGAAGCCCGGCGTCTTATTGCGTTTTTATTAGCTCTGGCACCAGCGACGATGGCTATAATATTTTTTCCGAATAATATACGGGAGACAGGTAGCTTTGTGCAAATAAGTTTTCAATATTAGCATCGGCGGGTACGGACGGAGGGGGAACGAGATCATTAATGAAGGATAGGGGGAGCGTTACGCGTATTTTAACGAGTCTCCAAACCGTTCACAAGTTGACTTAATTTGCGAGGATATTAAAAATTATTAATGACATTTTCGAAAGTGCTTCGTTCGTTTTGGATAATGTTTTTATGTGAAGAAATAACGAAACCAGCCGTGTAAGACTTAAATATATCTCGTGAATCAAATAACATAATAAACAAATCCTATACCGTTTTAACCTGAGTGCGAACAATTTAGCGCTGGTTTATTTGCGTACGTCTGGAGAAGTCAAGCAAAATGTTCGTGGAAGACAATTTCTGTGTGAGAAAACGCAACGATACGAAAGTAACATTATACAATTTTAACACTATACACGATGTTGTTGTTTTTTTAAAAGATAACGTGACAAAGTTTGGACTGTCTCAGCAAACGAACATCTAAATACATCACGTAGAAAATGATAAATGTTTTGACTGATACTAGTTAGTATCCTTTAATCCTTTAATATAAACGTCTCGTTATATGTAAGTTATGTAAATGAGAAATTATTTCTGAGAAATTTCTTTTGATCGTAATGTTATTTATGCATTACAAACAATATTTCTACGCCTAACCGAAGCGCGTGGGAGTACCTATAATAAGTCCGTACACCAGTTGGGAAGATGCGATATTTAAAGAAGACGACGAGAGATGATCTACGTATCTCCCGGACGTTGTTTGTCTGTGGTGAATTGTTACGAAATATTTTGCACGAAAACAAACCAACAGACGAAATTACATTCATTAGTAATGACTGATTGTAAATAACTTATTATAAAAAACGTGTCGTGTTAATATCTTTCAACATTCACAAATTGAACATCAATTATAATCAACTTCGTTTCAGAATACGCACTCATTAAAAATAAAAATAATGTCTGGAACTTTTTTAAGGTCAATACAGCTGTTTGTTGGGAAACAAGGTTAACAATATCGTCATCAAGGTTGAAAATAATCACCTCGAACAATCCAGACTGTGCAGTAAACGGACACAATAATTTCACAGATTTACAGCGCGTTTGCTTCCAGGGCGAACATACGTGATATTTATTATTTATAAACAGTTCATAACGATCACGATAATTCGATTAACTTGTGTTTTGAACAGATTACGACGTTCATATCACAAATGGTTATAAAATAATTAGCGATGATTCTAATGGTGTGCATGCACGGCTGTGTTCCAGACGCTGACGTAGCGCATTCTGGCGTCCACGAAAGTGAGATGCGCTATTTCAGTAACGTGAAGTCATGGCGAATTATTTTTGTAACGGGATACATCGGTGGCGAAATTAGTCATGGACGTCGAGGCCGCCAGGTGACAAGCGAATAAAAATACGATTACGTCGAAAGCGTTTATTAGTGCTAATATGTTACGTGAAGCGTGAGCATTGTGCTTTTTAGTGTGTGTTTTTTTTTAATACCTTGTGCGGCGGTCAGGTTCGTGCGAGCGGCGTCGTTGCCGGCCTCTTACTGAAACGGCAGTAGGCGGCGCCCACGCAGCGCGCGAGCTTACGGCCTCACCTGCAATGTTTCAGCGCTCCAAACCACTATTGATTCACCTTATAGGAAGATGCGCTTGATATCACCCCTTATTATCAAAACTACATTCATATCGACTCATTACAATTCCAATTTAATGGGATAAATGCCAATTGACAAAGGAAAAGGTTACCGCACACGAAAATTTATTGAATAATTGTCATTTATAAAGCTTAAAAATATGCGGTGTTAAATAAGTAAGATCAACTGTATTTTATTATTTGCGTTTTATTTAATTTAAGGACTTCATTTTCAAAGTCGCCGAAACAAGAAGTTCATGTCAGAAACAGATGCAGGACGATTCATGTTTGTAGAAGATTGACCTTACCTTAAAATAACAAAGCTCTAGGGCGAAGTCCTTGAACTTAAACTGCCGTGCACTAATGACTGTAATGAGGTATGACAGACAAAGTATCTCTTATCCACGGCTTCCAGTGTACGAATGAACTGGCGGTTCTATCGCGAAATAGGCGAGAATTTTATTTTGTGTTATTCGACTATTTTTAGTTGCGTACTCTACATAAAAGTGACAGAGAATGTACGGCGCGACTAATTTTAATGTTAGACTTGTTTAAGCGTCCTTCGTACTTTCGTTAGGTTGTTGATCTCGGTTATTCGGTTCTTGTTTTTTGCATAATAATAGGAATCATTTCTGACCTTTAGTTTTACAATTTTTCGCCGTTGCCAATCTGTCCGCGTTCAAAATTTAAATTTATAACGTAACATCACGCCTGTATTCCCCGAAAGGGTAGGCAGAGGAGTGTAGTACACCCCCACATTTCACCAGTTA